>JAMKCH010008244.1:0-30600 GCA_023653785.1 Ophioderma brevispina
ATGGTGGACTAAATTAAGCTCCGCCTCACTGCGATGCATTTGTAAGAATTAATGATTTTTTTTGTTAGCTACTTAATAAAGGCAGAAAATTATCTTCCTTTTTGTAACAATGACCTGGTAAGTGGACTAAATATCAATGTTACAATTTTAGTACTATTCCTACTACTTTTGACAATAATTGAAGAATTACGAATTCACAATGTCAGGTAATCTAATCTTCTGTGGTCGCCATAATCATAAAATTAATGTAACCATGGTAAACATGTTGCATATGTGTTATATTCATGTGTGTAAATGTAGTCAGTAACTTACTTCCATAAGCAACATAAATCATCCATCAAACCAACAGATATTGAGTTATTGAATCATGACAATTTCTATCCAATTCCATCCCGCCAAAGGAGGAGTTGGATCTGGACCACAGAATCCAACAATCTATTCTATCTCTGTCCTGTCTGTCGTCTGTCTGTCCTGTCTGCTGTCTGTCTGTCTTCTATCTATCTATCTATCTATCTATCTATATATTATTCTATCTATCTCTCTATCTCATCCTATCTATCTATCTATTAATATATCTATCAATCATTATGGTTAGTCGAGACAGGTCGCAATGACAATCACGGTCAACTTGATTGGTTTGGCCACGCCGCGCGCATGACGACCACAGGGAATTTACTTGCGCTGCTGCTTGAAGGCTTCCAGGCTTGTGAGGAGACGGCATGTCAGTGAAGTGGTTCCAGTCTCTTATAGTTCGTGGAAAGGAAGGGAGAATTTGTATGTGTTGATGTTAGCTGCCTGTTCTATAACTTCCTTGCTATGACCTTCCTCTGCTTCTGTTTTAAATGTAAGCCCACGGTGTGATATATGCTCCCTGTTGAATCCCACCAAGCCAGTGTAAATTTTATACTCATCTCCTCTCAGTCTTGCTGTGTTTACGTCCTCTCCTGCATAGTGTCCCAGCCCAATTTATTAAAACATTTCAGAGACGCTTATTTTTTTCTGCCCGCAGTCATTCATACAAAATCCAGGGGCACGTCCTTTGAACCATCTCAAGTTTCTTTAATAATCTTTATCACCATGGGGGTCCCATATCATGCTACCATACTCCATGATGGATCTCACTAGGGTCACATAAGCCTTTGTTTTTTACTTTTCTTTATACAAAACCACAAGTTTCTTTCAGGAAACCCATGATTTTATTAGCTTTCTTGATGGTTTTGTTTCTGTGGACATCCCAATTTTAGTTTGCTGTCCAGTTCCACACCAAGGTGGGGTAGGAAGTGACCTCTTGCAGGGTTTGACCGCAAAATTGAAACTTGTTGAGGGCGGGTTCTTCTTGTTTGGTATCTTCATTATGTCCATTTTGAAGCATTTAAACTCCATAAGCCATCTGTTTTGCCACTCTTGAAGCGTATTCAGATCTTTCTGGAGTGCGTTGAAGGTGGTCCTCGACTTCCGGATGAGTACATATCACACTACACGCAGTCCTCTGCGAAAAGTCTAGTCTTAACTCCTGCAGATCTTGTGCAGATCATTTATGTACAACAGAGAGAGAAGAGCTCCTAAAACCGTCCCTTGTGGAACCCTGGAAATTACTGGTGCTGGGGCAGATATTTCTCCATCCAAACGACACGTTGAGTACGGCCAATTGGAAGTTGCCAAGCCATTCGAGAAGGTTGCTTCGAATACCATAATGGTGAAGCTTGGTATGGGAAAGGCCTCTGATGGGGAACCTTAATCGAAGCCTTCGAAAAATCCAATATGGCCATATGAGTTGTATTCCCTTTTCCATTCTTCTGCAAGATCATCTGCTGTCTGTTTAGTTGAGTTTCTGTAGATCTCTTTGCCCCTTAAGCCCTGCTGGTTATCCGATAAGAGTTTGAATTTTTAAAAAATGTTTACTAATGTGGGAGTGAATTATATGTTCCAAAACTTTACTACATTCTGGTCTTGAGATTGGACGGTATTTTCTGGTTTGGATTTATCACCATTTCATTAAAGATTCCGAGTGTTAGCTTCCTTCCATTGTGTAGGAACAATCCCAGTATCCACAGCAGTGTTGAACTATCGTAAAATAGGCGTTATAAATATTCCCTCACAACCATTTGTAATTACCCATTGTGGTATTTGTCTGGGCCTGGTGCTTTTGCGTAGAAAGGCCTCTAAGCAGCTTCAAAACTCCTGCTGGGTTGATGACACGTTTGTTGATATCTGGAATTCCTACTATTACCCATACTCCGGGGGACAGTTGGATGGTTTTCCCTTGTCAAAACACACTAGAAAACTGTTGCTTCAAATTTCAGCCTTCTCTTTGCTGCGCTAATGATATCACTCCCAATCTGAATTCGGCGAGTACCAACAACATCCTTCCTAAGTTTCTTATGTGGGACCCAAAGGATTTTTTAATATTACTTAAAGTAACCCCTCTAACTGGTCAGGCGACGAAAGGAACTTATGGCTTGGTTTAACTCTGATTTAATTCTTTCTGCACTGCCCTAAAGTTTGTCCCCAATCATTAGGTTTTCCAGTCCGCTAAGCCCTGTTGTAAGCACGTTTCTTTTTACGACATAACCTTGATGAATCATTTTAAACCATGGATATTATACATCGATGGTTGTACTTTACTTGGAATACGTTTCTTCTCCATGGAGTCCTTCAAAGCCTTTTCAATGCTGTCCCATTTATGCTGAGAGGAGATTCTGAGTTAAGCAAAGTAAATACTCTTTTTGGAAGTGTAACATATTCTTCCTTCAGCCTTCCACATCTGCTCTTCGGATCTTTGTAACTTTCCTCTTTGGTTGTCTTTTTTCCTCCTAGTCGTTAATTGAGTCAGAATGACAATGCCGTGATCACTGAGGCCATCCTCAACAGTGACACCGCTGAAAATGTTTGGGGTTATTGGTAAGAATCAAGTCCAGAATGCTGTCATTTTTTGTTTCTAGTTGGTTCTCGACCCATTTGAAAAAAAAAAAAAAAAAAAAAAAAAAAAAAAAAAAAAAATCAAGGCCATTTCAACCACCCCACCTCAAGCACTTTTTCCTGCAGTTTTTTCTACAGGCATAATGGTTCGAAATGACTGTAGATGTTTCCCAATCAATATTGCCCTGATTCTATCACCAGCTACAATATGTCGGCTGGAGGTAAATTGTAACTATTGATTTTTTCAGAGTGTCCTTCTGTAAGCTGTAACTGAGTCATGTCTTTGTGGTTAGGCTTGTAAATTGTTTGTAAGTATAAAGAGATTTGCCTTCCCTTTAGCTCTATCTTATTCCAGATGATCTCTTTCTCCACCTTGATGGAACCTCAGTATGATTAGGAGGGCGTGTCCTTAACTGCTAGTAGAACTCCACCATTGGTGTCTCTGTCCTGCCCTCTATCCTTACGAAATATGTTATAACCAACTCGGAATATTTTCGATGTTGGAATATGTCTTAAGACAGCCTGTTTCAGTACCTTAACTATATCAGGCTGGTGCTCATTGATAAGAGCTTCAAGATGAGCAGTTTAGATATTCTTGATACTTTGGAAAGTAATTATTAGACTTAAGAAAAGAACCTTTTTTAGTTTTTTGATTTTCTCTTCCTGTGTTGATTTTGAGTTTGTCGTCTTGGTGGCTGGATCATCTTGTTTGGAATCTGTCTCGCTTGAACATTTAATGGCAGGTCCCTCAAAAAATGATCTTGTCGACAAAAGCAGAGTATGTATCTTGTTTATTTTACCACAAGTTATTGGAACCAACAATCACAGTCATCACATTGTATACCCTGGTCATCATTTTTTTTAATCAGGTCGTTACAAATACCACAGGGTGCGCTGCACATGAAGTACAATAATACCAGTCATTAATTGGTTGGTTAAAGTGACGAAATTGCCTTCGGTGAGCCCAGTGCATTTAAATGGAACAAACATTTTACATACTGTGCACTGAAGGGAATTTCCCGTTGGACACGGGATGTTTGCATGACTAGTTCACAAGCCCTCCTGGTAATAGACAAAAAGGGGGGGCCAGGATTTAAGTTAACATCACCTGAAATCACTATGAGAATGCTCAAACCGATATGGCTATTGGGCATTAGACTCATCCTCATCCTCCCCTGTTTCTGAAGCACGGCAAAGAGTTGATGTGTAACATAACGACGCAGTCAATGTAGTATCATGACGATCGATATGGAACGTCAATGACTTCTTGGTGGCAAAACTCGAATATCTATGATCATCGACGGTTTGTTTCCTTGCTATGGTGAGGTCTTTAATGTGAAGGAGTTCCGTAGACCCATACAGTCCCCCTCACTAAAAGCACTAAGAGTACGAGTTTATAAATGACGATGTGCAGATTCATGATCCCAAAAAATGGTAAATTGCGGCTAAAAGTAAAACTAACGTAATGCAATGGAATAGCACTATTGATGGTACACAAGGCAACAAACATAACATCAAGTTACTGGTAAGTTTCCCCTCCTCCTATTTGTTCACTGTGGGAAAAAGATGGTGATAATGCTACACAAATTCTAGATACATGAGAAGTCCATACATATACACTGGTTTCTAGAAAATTCGTGCTATTACCACGTCTCTTCCAATCCTGGGTTCATCCTGGTACATATGCAAAATACAAGTCCACACAAAACCACTGGGTCACTAGCAGCAGCACACATGCAGGTGCGGAAATCACGAAAACGACACAATCTTCAAAACATCATAATTGACCCAGCTAGATCCTCAATTTACAAGTGCACGTGTCACAAGTTCGGGTTGATGAACTAATTGGTGAATATACACACATATGGTTAACTACGCTGATGCATACAATATAAGCAATATCCAATACGCAAATGTCCTTTAAAAGACTTGTTTACTACTTCCAGCTGCATCTATCAACATCAAATCCTTATTGCACAATCTCTCTTCACTGTACTACATCACGAGCACACATAAAGTACTTTAAAAGTTCACAAGAATATTTTATTGCACATAATATTCACTAAATGATCAATCAGAAATTGCCACTCTCCCTTAGCTGCCGATGTATACTTGTTGAATCTCCTTGTTGTCCACTTCCATCCCGTCGGTGTCGAAGAAATAATCTCCAAATCCCAGATGGCCGTCTTTTTCCCGCGGTACAGTTTAAAAACATCAACTCGAGTAATCTACAGAAATTTCCACAATATCACAAAAAGTTACTAAAATATTAAAAGTACACATCGATAACAATTCCTAATAGTAGGATGACTTCAAGTATCTCTCGTTGCGCTGCAGATTTATGGGCTTCCTAATACATTGCGTCAATTCTCCATGTCTCCGTTGATTGTAGCCGTAAGTCTGACGAATTCATCTACTTCTTTCCCTTGGTGGCCCTCTCCAAGTCGAACCCGTCGATGTCAGCAAAAAACACACAAGTTATCATCACAAGTTCACAAACAATATTTCAATGCTAAAACAACGTATAATGGTTGATAAAATCTTAAAATGGAGAATAACTCCAGATAACATCCAACAGTTGACAAATAAGCAAAATTTTGGTTAAAATGCAGAGCTCAGTGTTAATGCGTCATGCACGCGCGAGCGCCACCAATCTTTGTATGAACAGGGGTTTCTTCAGGAAGTTTAACACGGGGTTTTCTTCGTAGACTTGTAAGGGCATTGTCATAAGCTGGCTATGTGACACGATAACACAGGCAATTCTTTTCAATTAAGTAGTAAGTTGTGGGTAAATGATTTTGAGAAAATGCATGCTTTCATATATTATTGGTTTCACTTTCTGTAACCTTATCTAATTTTAAATCGTTAGTGGAAATTTGTGTCGCACTACAACTAGGTGTGGGGTCGGTTGTTCCAGGTAATTTCTGAAATAGCAATATCCTAACAACTGTGTTTACCCACATTTGAAGTTGTTATTGAAATGACGCCAAAATATACTTAATCCAACTTGACGCTTGTAAGCAACTCTGATTGGCATTAAAATATCTATCAGTATTTTGAACTTCATTTAATGCATCAACCCAGAAGAGTTTTTGGAAGTAACAACAATTGAACTTAAAGACAAAATCTATCTTCAGAATATGATTTGGAAAGAGGTGGTGGCAGGCAGGGTTCCATCCAATACTACCTATATTTACTATACATTTTACAATTTTCAATTATTTGTACGGTCGTGGACCATCATACAGGTTTTAAAACCTACATCCACGATTGAGGCTTCTTACATTGATGCCATATATACAAAAAATAAAAAAAATCATATTTTTACCACAATAGGTATATTTTTGACAAAGAACCCCAAAAAAGAAGCATCTTTGCTTCCAATGAGGCATATGCACATCCTAACTTTAAAACACACTATTAAGCCTTTCCATGTGACATACGAAGTAGGTGTGGTGTAGGGTGGATATATTTAATCGCCCAAATCTGACTCTCCTTCTCGCCTGCTAAGTAAATGATACATCATGTTTTAGACGGTAAGTGCAATTTTAATTTAACTGTAAACCGGGTAATTTACAATGTACCAATGTCCACGAACAATATAACATAGTGCATCTAATTAAAAATCCAGATATTCATCCCTTTAAAGCAATAACAGCAAACATTTTTTGAAGAGCACCCCAATTTGGTACTTGTCTAGAAAACTATAACCTGCGAACGAGAATGCTAAATAATGCGTATTTATCATAAAACAAGCGAGTTTGTAATTAGAATTGGGTTCCTAGATTGTACTTAACGCAGAGCTGGAAATGCTTAGTTAATGTCCGTCCATGTGCAATAATGTCATCTCAGAAAAGACCTCTAACTGGACTTGTTTTGAAATCATAAACCACTAATGGATAGCGTAGACCGCGCATGTGGGGCGCCATTTTCCCGTCTCTTCATACTGGAAGGTCATTTTCCTTCCAGCAGCCGTTGAATATTATCGAAGATCTTCGATATTAATTATCTTAACGAACTATACCAAACTCCTTCGTTTGCCACACCATAGACGCCATTTTCGAGCTTACCATTCCCAGGTAACTTTACTAGCCAGTTACCAATACAACCTGTAAAAAATTGCAAAATTTTTGGAAAATTGGGGGTGCTCTTCAAAAATTGGCTTTTATTGCGTTAATAGCATATTTGCGGAGGTCTTCAATATATTTTGGTTAATATTTTTTACCATTTGTGAATATTAATTGCATTTTTAAACGTTATACTGATTTTACAGATACTTGCAGCAAAAGTTTTTCTTTCATTTTGCCGTACATGGTAAGTTTGATAAACGTTATTCTAAGGTTGTATTCTACATTTAAGTTCCTGATGATGTAACAGATGTGAGGATTCATGCCTGACAAATTGTCACAATTATCACAGATGCTAACGGGGGGCTATGTGGCGGATATCATATACTCTTGAAATCTTTAAAATGACAACTATGAAACGAGTTGCTTTATGTGTAGTTTTACAATACAAAATGGTTAGATAGTTGGTCATTTTGGGCAATTTCGTGACCCGTGTAGAGCAGAGCATATTTCTCAGTGGATTTGTCTTCTATGAAGGTTAATGAACAAATTTAGCATGGGGTGGCCCCTCGAGAAAGGTGGTGGGCTAACCGGGGGGACTTCATAATACAGGTGTCAAAAATGAAAATGCTTGGATTGGCCTAAAGGTACCAAGCGTTCTTCTTGTTACAAGGAATTAGAAAAAGTATAGTTTGTACACCTTAAGGTATAGTTTAACAGGTATAAGACAAAATTCATCCAGTGTCAAAGGTCATCACCAAGGTTGGCAGCACGATTTCTTTAAAATGGTCTCAATGTTTACCTTTCCACAGGGATTGCAACAAAAGTTCTGACACTCTTATTTGTATTTGTTTATCGAGATAAATGACAGACAAGGTCAACCCCATTGACCTCTATGGATCTCCTAATTTTCATAATATGTAAGACGGTGCAAAATGTTTTTGTTGTAGTCTTTGGGAGGAAAGATGAACAATTTGAGTCCCCTTTTTGAAGACATCAGAAGCAATGTTTAAGATTTAACCTTTTTCGTGATGACTTTTGACATTTGACGATTTTTTGTGTATATCCCATAATCATAAGTTTGTAAGTGTACAAACTCTACCTTTGTTAATCGTTGTAACAAGAACGAACACTTTGGTTCCTTTTAAAGCAGTTCACGCATTTTTTCATTTTTGACCTCTGTATTATGATTTTCCCCCCTCTGGTTCCGCCGCACACTTTCACGAGTGCACCCCTCGCTAAATTTGTTCATTATCCGTCTAGAAGACAAATCCACGGTCACGAATTGCTCCAGATGACCCCAATCTATGAGATGACAATAGGGTGCACCTATTTTCCTTCCTAAGTTACTAGCTACGAGTCTATCACCCCGAACCCAAGGGTGAAGTGTCCTTTTCCTCGATATAAACCATGTGGTATTTGTTTTATTACACCTCAGTGTGAGTCTGATGACGAGGTTGTTAGGTAAATGTCGAACTATTTCCCTATGGATCACAGCCAATGAAATAGCATGATGCGTTTATTGATATTCATAAGGTGTAATAACACTACTATGTCGATAATGAAAATTTTGGAATGATTAAGCACAACCGTCAATTGTTTTGGAGAGTAACCACCAATTTTCAAAAGATTAGAAATCTTTGCAACAGGTTTACATTGTGTGTTTGGCTAGAAACTATACCTGTGAATGCTAGAGCTTGAACTTCTCTATGTCTTCCTCGCATAAGAATGAATTTTTGGTGAATTTTAGGACACAATGCCCCATCTTGACATTATCGTTCACAGGTCGTGACTAGACAATTACCAACACAATTGAGGCGCTCTTAAAAATATCAATTATTGCTTTAAGTACCTATGTGGCATAGTTTCGAATTAGACAATAATAACTGCGCCTAATATCTTTTTTGAGGTCATTGTGTGAATCTTTGGTGTTGGTTTTGGGCCGAGGTATTTTTCCGAGGGAGCGTGAACCGAAACAAAGATTGTGCAAGTTATATTGTCTGAATACTGTGTTTCCTCTCTACCAATAAATCTCTCACTCACTTTAAACTCCAATTCAATTTTTATTTTGATAAGCCTCTTCCTCGAATATATAGTAAGTCTCCAGGAATCCCGTAAAAATACTCATTAATCCAGTAACAAGTTTTGCACCATCAGAAAAGTGCCAATTGAAAATTTTTTAATCCATGTTCATGGGGCATATCGAGTGTCAAAACTGAAAGAGTGGGAAGGAATGTTTCGCCATGTTCGCTGTTTTCAGAGCTGGAATTTTACACTTTTTGGTCTGTTGATATTAAATTAAAATACAACTTCGTAGTTAAACAACCCTGGGATCGTACTGATATGGATTGCTTGAAATAAGACTGCGATATTATTCCAGTATGGAAGTATGATCATCACTCTCACAATTTCCACGTTGGCTGGGTCGACAATGACATTGACAGTGATAGGAGTCCCTTTGAGTTGTCCCTTGAATTCCGCGGCTGGATTATTTGTTTTCGAATGGTAACAAAGGTACACAGCTTGTCAGAGAATATTCAAATATACCATGAAGTGTACGGTAAGCTATTTTCAGTGTTTCGCCTCAACTTTTCGCTGTTATCCATAAAACTACTACGTAATCGATCTCACAGTCATCATGCATGCAAGCCTACATGGTCATGACTAGGCTGACTTGTTCCCACACGTATCCCATAACCCGTAAATCACTACCGCGTATACCGTCCCAGGCCCAGAACCACTGCTGTCGTTGATTTCAAAGTTCCCGGCCTTGTTACAAAAACCAAAACAGGAGTCACTTGAGTATTTACGCATTATTTGTTAATAAGCATCCAAAAACATTTCATATTTGCAATGTTTTTACATGGTTTAATTGAAAGATCGCTGTCCAGAACTGCAGAGTTTTAGCGTTTTCACTCATTCATGGTACTTGAAACGAAGGTTCTTTCGGGGTTTCTTTTCCCATTATTTAAGTATAATTTATTTTTCATTTATCCATTTTTAATTTGAATTTTTTTTGGTTTTGTCTATTTTGCTATTATTTTTTTTATTACTTTGTCTATTATAAATTTATTTTGTTTATTCCGCCTTCAAATTAATCCATTTACAATTGTGCATTTTTTGTATTTATTTTGTTCATTTATCCACTTTGTGTGATTACATTTTTTATAAAATTTTTATTTCTCATTTTCCATTGTGTGTTTGTGATTTTGCAATTGGTTTATTTGTATTATTTTTATTTTATATTTGTACATTCATTTTGTTTATTTGTGTAATTGTTTTTGTTATTATTGATTCATTTTTATGTATTGTTCATTTTGTCCACTTTTGCTATTTATTTTTTTATTATCCTTTGTGTCATTTATATTTTAATTTTGTTTATTCATACAAGTCTTATCCATTTGCATTTTATTTAATGTTTGTATTTATATTTGTTCATTTATCACTTTTGTGTATTTCCAATTAACTTTTTTAATTTTATATAATTTTATTTCTTCTTTTTTCAATTGTAAATTTTTATTTGGTTATTTATATTTTTTGTTTTAAAATATTGTACAATCATTTTTTGATTTGTGGTCTTTGTTTTGTTTATTTATTGTTTGATTTCATTTTCATGAATTTATTTGTTTATTTGTAAAAAACAACATTTATTTTTTATATCTTTGTCTATTTGTTAATTAATTTGTTTATTCCTGCAATGTTATCCATTTACAATTTTTTTTTTTTTTTTTGTATTTATATTTGTTCATTTTATCAACTTTGTGTATTTAATTTTTTTATAGAATTTCAATTCTTCATTTTTCCATTGTGAATTTGCACTTTCGTTATTTGTATTTATTGGTGTTTTGTTAATATGTGTGACATCTTTGTTTATTGTGTATTTGTTTGGTTGATTTATTGTTTGATTCATTGTTTATTTCTTGTTTTCTTCGTATTTTATGTTTTATTTATTTATTCAAGGTTTAGTTTGTTGCTTATTTAATTTATTGGGTATTTAATTAATATTTATCTTCCTGTATTGGTAATCATTTCCGATTTTTATTTTCTACCACCTCCCCTCCCTTTCCCGCCCCCCCCCACCCCTTTCAGGGGGACTATGGGGAAATCCCAAACAAGCACGTACGTGACTTGATTGCATATTACATTCTGATCTCTTGAAAAGTTTGCGTTTGTGCACGAACAATACTCGATTCGCAAAAAAAACACGGCCGGCATTTCCATTGTTTTATTTCAGCACTGATTATACATTTTGTAATGTCTTTTTTGGTGCGGAAAAGTACCATGAGTCTTTTTTACTCTTAAAAAGACCCACTGCCCTGAAACTGTCCATCGGCTAGACAATGACCCGATGCTCACATGAGGTTCATGAGACATGACCGCGTTCAGTGATGAGTGATTACCTGATACGGTATGTATCAATCATGGCATGACTTTTTGTTCAGTTGTTTGATCCAGAGCTCTCCGGATCGGAGCTCTTCGATTAATTCATCGACGCTAAAAATGACAGGATGGGCTAGTAAATGTTGTCGTCTTCACCCATTTTGTCAGGCCATTTTGTTTAGTTCGAAAATGACACTTGTCCATACATACGCGTCATGTGGCATGGACATGTCAGTTGAAAGTTCAGCCTTAGTTCAGGTAATTACGTGGGAATTTTTTTTTTGACCTTGCATATTAATTGTTATTTATTGTTTGATTAACTAAGTTTTGTCGCAATGGAGGTGAGCTGAAAAGTGTCGCATTTAATATAGTGTTTTTGTAAATTAAAAAAAAAAAAAACATTGTTTATTTTTGATTTTGAAATCAATGTTTTCGCCAATGTCTAATCCATATTCGGGGCCCCAATCAATTTCTATACTAGTTACGTCACACTCAGGAGTCATTGTGAAGAAGTCTTGTGCTCTCAAAATGACCCGCGACGTCGCGCGCGTATTTTATGAATAATACCATTGGGATTGGATCGCGCGCTATTACACCAGGTTTATTAATCCATGTAACTACTTACTACTCACACAAAACCTTTCAATAAAACTAGACTAGACTGTGTCCTCGAAAGCACAACGTCCTCCGTAGTCCGGATAGGACTGGCGAGAAGCGTCAAAGTGGATGACCAAAGAAATTTATTGCTTAAATTTATAGACCAGGTTGTCTAAAACTGAAGAATCCACCGATGTCAACATGGCATCCTTGGACATGTTTGAGATCAGAGGTCAATAAGAGGATTAAATTTCTAAAATTCTCCAATACGTTATTGAAAATTTACAAATTCCTCCACCAGTCCAAATGACTAAACCAGACCTTTTGTTTAACACAAACCATGTGAGCCTCGCGGAATGGATGATATTTTTTAGATTTAAAATGGCAAATATCGCCTTTTCTAATGCTTAGTTCTATTGGCCAAAGCATGCTCATATGTAGGTGAACCAAATACAATTATCCTGGCCACCACCGTCTGACTTAATTAGAGCTGGAGCCTGACCTGGGCCACACTATCGTTCATCCATTGAAGAAAAAGGTTTGAACCCTTTTGCCAGTTGGTAATGGACCCGCTACCATCATCAGTGCAAGGTAGTTAGTACTATCAAATTATGGTTGTCACGTTTTTTTTCAATAAGGGCCAATAAGGACTTACCAGGGGCAAACTTTTAAATGCTCCAAGCATGTTGAAAATAAAGGATTCTCCTTTAATGGGTAAATACAGTAATAGGCCCCACAATTTGTAAGCGATGGAATGACCCTTTAATGGGTAATTATGAAGGGAATGACTATTCGTCAGGAGGCATTGTGTGGCACAGGGTGGAAAGGAGTACAGACGTTTTCTATTGATCAATTTTGTCAATGATGACCTAAGCTAATTTCTGGAGGGTGTGAAATTTCGTGCAGCCATTTTCTCGAAATCCAATATGGCCGCTATCACTCTCAAATTCATTAAAAATGGCCATAATTTTATGCACTAAATCCAGGTTTTAAAGCACGAGGGAATCTTTTGGACGGTATTGACGTGATTTGATCACAATATTACCATCAAACCCAATAGGGCCACCCTAAAACCAATATGCCCGAATAATGTCATTAATGACCAATAAACTATCGGTATTTGTGATGAGGGCATCATTCGGGTTACTATACCCAGGGGAACTCATATCGACATTTTCGAGTGTGTAAACAAGCTTACCAATCAAGATCGGAAGCCAATGTGGCTGCCTTAAGATCTTTAAAAACTTTACAAATTGTAATATAGCATAATATATTGGCCGTCATTGATTTTAAGCATGTTGTCAAAACAATATGCAGATAGAGTTATAATGACTCAAAGACTAATCTCATATTTTAATTTAAAACTTTAATACATTTTGGGTGTTATAACTTAATACAATACAGATGTAAAGAATTCATGGGTTTAAAGAAGATTAAAAAGGCCATGCAGCCACATTGGCCCCACTCTTAAAATGTTTGTATGTCAAGAAACAGAAATGCAGGTAAGAATGCCAAATGGTCAAATACTTATCCCATACCTAATTTTACACACTTTGCAATACAAATTAGTTGATGTAACTACATTATAATACACATATCATGTAGGTTTTAATATTTTTAAAAGGCAGCTTTGTATTTGTATTGGCTGCATCCTGAATTTGAAAATGCCTTACAGAAAAATGCCAAATAGGGTTTTCTAGTGATAAATAACATGTAATCTCATAAGTGTAAAGTATAAAGCATGCAGATAGACATGGACACAGCCTCTAAACTGCAAAAATGTGAACGAACACTTGAGTTATACCTGATGCGGCGGGGCAAATATGCATTATTAGAGGTGTTAAAGTAAACTGCAGAGTGTGATCAATATACACCAGATTTTGAAAAACCCTGCAGACATATTTTAGGTGTTTAAGTATATATTCAAGTAGCGTAACTAGGTATAATGGAGGGAGTTAAGATGCATTTTAATGATTTAGAGAGAATATTTGACTTTTGAGCAGCCATTATTGGATTTTGGGTTGGCAATTGTAATGATGAAATTACATACCAACACTTTTCGAGTACCGAGACATATTTGTCTATATCAGAAATACTTAAGGGATTTTAAGTAATTTTTAACATGGTAGCAGCCATATTGGATGTTCAAAAATGCCACTGTAACAAATTTTGCACAACCCTTCCAAAATATTGGCTTTAGGTCCTAATCAACTAACCATCTACAATAGAAAAAGTCTGTATTCCATTTCTATCCTTAAGGCTGTGTGCCTAAACTGCCACCGAACTAACTTGGTAAGGATTTAGAATTGTCTTTTAAAGGTAAAATTGAAGGGATGCACTTTTTAATTGGTAAATGAAGGGAATAGGAATAGTCCTTTTAATTGTAAGTGAATAGTCTTTTAATTTGTTGCCCTTCAAAAAGGTTTAAAAAAATAAATGATTGTTTTTTTGTTTAAAATGTAAAATGAATGTCCTTGAATTTTAATGAGGACGGAAAATAGGCCCTTAATAAATGAGGAAACCCGTTTTAATGGTAAAATGAAGGACAGCTCTTGGTTTTAGCAGTAGTAGTCCTTTACTTGGTTAAACGAATGGGATTGCATGTTAATTGATAATAAATGAGGAGGATTGACCAATTGGTAAATGGGGGGGAAGGGAATGGTCCTTTAAGGGTAACAAATGAAGGAATAGCCCCTTGCCTTGATTGATTAAGGAATAACCTTTAATTGGTAAAGGATGGAATAGCCCGTTACTTGGTAAATAAATGAATGGTAAATGATAGAAAAAGTTAAATGAAGGATTGGGACCCAACCTATCACACCAACGAGACATGCAGGATGATGGATTAAATTGGGTAGTACTGACTTCTTCAGTTAGGTTCCCTCCTACAATAACTAGTTGGCTACTCAAGCTCATGTAGAAAAAAAAGATGATGGCCCCAAATGTGAACTTGGTGATATGTTGACATTTCGTATGTTTCCAAGGATATGTCAGGCCCACGGGAGGACCCAGGGGACTGAATTTAAGTGATTAGTAGGGGGTTGTGCCTTGCTGCAATCTAGCTCAACTAGAAAAAAGATATGGCCAAATGTTGATTTTTGCGCAATGTTGACATATTTTACATTTCCCACCCCTGTCAACCCAGGGGAAGTCACGGGGAGTGAATATAGGTTTAAAGGGATTGTGCCTTCCTACAATATGCATACGTTTGGCTACAACCAGCTCATCTAGAAAAAAAAGATGTTATGCCGCCAATTTTGATCGTGTTTGTGAAAATGTGATTTTTTTTTAATGTTTACCCACTAATGTCAAACCTTAGGGGGAGGAGCCTAGGGGGGAAAAGATATGGTTAGTAGGAGCTGGTGCCTCCACAATGCACCAAGTTTTGCTACTCTAGCTCATTTAGAAAAAAAAGGATATAGCCAAATGTTGACCTTTTCTACAGGTGTGGACACACAGACATCCATACATAATCTTCAGACGCATTGCATTCCTAAGCCGGATTTTGAGGTGCAATCCGTTCCAAACGCAAAGCCGATTTGCTCTCAAATCTGTCCAAAATCGGAAATTTCGCTCAGAATTTCGCTTTTACGTGTTTTAAACCAGGGTTAATCACAAATTACATGTCTAATTTTTCGGCTCGGTTACCGTCTGGCCCATATATGCATTTTCATAGCGACACCGGGGTAACGGAGATTTGCTGATTTAGGAGACGTGTTCATAACGATTATGTTTTCAGTCATTAATATGATATCTTATCAAAAAAAATGAGTAAACTGAAATCTTATTAAAAATTATTGATGAAATTAACCGATTATTATTATTAATATATTGAACAGTAGTGCCACAAATTAAATGTCAGAAAACATTCTCAAATAATATTTCTCAGCTGGTAGCAGTGTTGGAAAATCGCATGTCCAGGGCACGAAGTAATCTCTTTCTTAGCTCGCGGCTTCTGCCTATATAGAAATAGGGTTTTTAGGGTTGTTAGGTTTCAGTCATTTATTTGTTCTATTAGATATAGCAGCGATACTTTGTTTCAGATTCTTGAGTCAACTCAGTACGAGAGCTACGTATCTATTGAATTTTATAATGACCTTCAGGACAAATGTGATTATTTCATAACTTTATTTGAAAGGGATTCTGGGCCCGAGACATAAATACTCAAACTGTTCAAGGGGCGAAAGTGGTACCCGGTGGATAATTTGTCATTAACACTCAACCTTACGCCCATAACTGCAGTCCTTCAATGAGCTGCCTTGGCCCACTATTGCCCGGTGTTTACGCTTTAGTGACTCAGATGACTCCCAATTGACCTCTCGACCATAACTTTGTAAAAGTTTAAAGGTAATATGCCCTCATAAATCATCTTACATATCTGTAGGAGGAGTGTGATTTCTATTGTTAACATAGTTTGGGACCCTTACCCCTAAAGCATAGGGTCGACCTATTTGACCTTGTTTTCATTTTCACCCTTGTAAATGAGTTTGATCTTAGTGATCTCATATGAGTTTCAGATTGACCTCTCGTCCCATTTTGTAAGGTCGTTTTCAGAAGAGTGGTGATTTGAAAGTGTAGTGTAATTTGACATTTTGAAGACCCTAAAGCATACGTCATATAACCAAGTCTCGTTGACTTTTTTTGTAGTGTTGACCAAGTCTTAGCTATGAGATTGCAGTATTAGTTTTTAGATTTGACTAATTCTAATTTGTTCATGGTTAACCTTTTTGCTCTGTGTTGACCTTTGACACCAACTGGTCATAGCTGTAAAGTTTACGTTTGTGTTATTTGTCTTTTGGCCAAGTTTCTTTTGATCATATCGAATGTGTTGATGTCTGAGATATTCGTATGTCGACCGAACTAGAAGACCAGAAAGAAAAAAGCCAGTGATTAGACAGAACATACCTGTTGGTAGAGGTCGGAAGGATAAGAAACCCGCACTCATATCTTCCATATCATATCTATCCTATCACATCATATCATATCATATTATCATATCATAGAAATATATATGTAAACCCCTTTCTAAAAATCAATGTTGGGTAAAATTGCATCTTGCGCGCCGAAATACCGGGCTAGCCGAAACGCCTGGTCTTTCGGCAGATGACCTTGCGTACGGGCAGGGATCGCCGAAATGCCCGGTGTTTCGCAATTATGCATGCCGAAAATGCGGGCTACGTCCATACCCCGAACGGCATGGTTACTTCGAACAAGGGTTTATCCCAGTAGTCTGGAGGGGGCACAGAGAGATCCTTATTACAGCGTCGGTTGGTGGATGTAATAAGTTCTTTTGTCAATTGACTGTCGGACACAGGATGACCCGAAATAGGTGTTCAGTGGACTATCTCGTACTACAAGGCTAAGATTACTTTAAACTAATATTTTTATGGCCCGTTCATTATTAAAGGGGGGGACCGAGAATTGTATGTGTATGGAAATTGCATAACCATCATTACTTAAAGTTACATAGGCCCTATTGCATAGAACTCGTACACCCATCCCAGAAACACAATTAGGTACATGCGATAGATTTAATGCTGATATCGATAGGTGCTTGGTTAGGCGACTGAATAATAATTTACATGACCCCCTCCACCAAAAAAATAAATCCACATAACCCCTATTTGTCAATTAGAAAATCCACATATGTCTAATCCCAATGTTTTGGAACGCAGCTGACCCATAACCAAACCCTAACCCTAATCTTAACCCTAGGTCCTATAGGCCCTATAACCCTAAACTTAACCCGTGTTGCAACCGGCCTTCCATCCTAATCAATAAAGGGGACCTTCAATGGGAGCCATATGTAGATCAATGCATATAACGTCTACATTGTTTCCGAATTCCGAATTCGGCTACCTTGTTAAAGAACGCGGAATTCTCTTCATGGGTCCTATGTGTGTTGCTTTAGGCGTTACAGATCGTATCTACGTCTGACTATTACATACTGAATGCAGTTGCGCCTGTTGGCGCACTGCTGTTGATTCTCCTTCACACGTGGCTTAAATTGTGGTTGTTAGAGACCTTTGTCCTCTCTACTTCACTACATTGTTTTCTATCACCCAGAGAACAACCTGAGCATGTTTTCTGATTTAAAGGGATCTTGACTTGGCCGATTTTTATGACAAATGGGATTTTGGTGTCTCCAAGCAGTGTACCAATTCCCTATCAATCAATGTACTACAATCACAGGTGTGCTTGTCAACAAGTCCATGCTGAATATGGATTTTGATACTTGACTGATTTATCGTCAGTGATCACTTGAGAGGGCGTTTTAAATGGACATGATTGGGATGATCTCTTAATTGCCATCCTCCTTGTAGGGTTGAAACACAGTGATTGAATCTATACTCCTGAAGAAGAACCCGTGTTGAACCTGGATATACATCATGATAATTTGTTGGCAAAGCAAATCTCCTTTATCAGACTCTCTGAACTTCTCGTATGAGTATTAGCCTGTGTTAGTTCAATCCAATCCAGGGCCAATAGATAGTAATACCAATAGTCAGAATCCCATATTAAGCAAGTCCCAACCACTGTTCCTGATACTAGAATACAATATAGTCGTGACATATTACTCAAACTCCCATAACCCTTAAAGCATCGTCCTCCGACTCAACTTGGTCTAGACTGAGCGAACTCAATCTTAATTGTCATGCACCTACACATAGGGGTTGTCGTGCAGGTGTGTATGTCAAATCACATCATGTTCACACTTCTAATGCTGCTCAAACCAACGAGTCAAATCAGATCCCGGTTCTTATATCTGCGCGTAGAGGTAAACAACGACCAGGGCAAACCCATTTTGACCCTATGAACTTGAGAGAGTTTATCCCCTAGTGATCAATTCCTGAATGTTTGGTCTTGGAATTCACGTTCGTCAGAAACAAGACTTGTTATGTAACTGAATTTCTTCATGAAAGCAACATCGACATCCTTTTCCTGCAAGAGTCATGGCTTTCACAGTAAGGATAATGCAGTTATCGCAGAACTCACCCCACCATCATATTCATATCTAAATTTCCACGTGCTCTAGATCAGCGTGGAGGTGGGGTTGGAATCCAGTTTCGTTCAGCTATTAAGTTGACTATAACACCTCTAAACTCTATCTTTGATTCATCTGAATATGCTGTGTACTGAGGGCCAGACTGGTCTTATTTTTCTGTGCATTACAGACCCCCGCCATCCAAAACCAAATAAAAACTGCGTCTCAATGATTTCCTTGCTGACATTGGTAACCTTCTCGAAGAAGTGTCGGTTATGCCCAATAAATTGCTCATTTTAGGTGATTTCAACATTCATGTGAACAACCTGAAAAACCTGATGCTCGTCGGTTCCTTGATCTTTGTTTTCTAATGGTTTCAAACAACATCTAGATTATCCTACCCATATCAGTGGTAACACATTGGGCCTCTTAATTTTCCACTAGACCTGAGGACAATGTTGTGATTAAACCCTGTTGCGCAGGAATCCTTGTTATCAGATCATTATCTCATTAAGTGTACTATTGCATACAAAAAGCCTCAAGTTGGTAAAAAGTATATCACTAAACGTACTTTCAAAAGTTTAATCATGTGTCTTTACTAATGATCTTAAGAATGAAGTTGTATGGTTTCCTGAAAACAATATCTGATGTTAATGTTCACTATATTGATACATGTAACTCAGTGCTTGATTGTTATGCTCCTTATGTGTCAAGATCTGTTACTATTCGCAACCAGCTACATGGTTTACTGAGGAGATCAGAAAAAGCTATGAGACTCCGTAGGCAATTTGAGCGCAGGTGGAGAAAGTCTAAATCCAATCAAGATCATCTTCTGTACCTTGAGCAACTACGCATTGTCAACAATATGATCTTACAAGCTAAGACTGATTTCCTCAAGACCAAAGTAGCTGTGGCAAGCGATAAGGATTATACACCATGGATAAACACCTTGCTTAACAGGAATAACAAATGATCTCTGTACTAAGTTTGCTGATTTCTTTAAAACCAAACTCAAAAGATCCGGAAAGCCTTAGATGAAGTTGACGTTTCCTCTCTGAAAATGTTTTATAATTCTGATGAAGGTCAGACAACACATCGTTCTCTTCCTTTAAAATTGCCACTCTTGTCTTTTAGGAGTTGAAAACTGTTATGCGCAAACTTCCCAACAAAACTTGTTCTTTAGACCCCTTGCCTACGTGGCTGCTCAGGGAGTGTATTGAGGAGGTTGGTTTCATCATCACATTCATCAACCCGAATTGTCAATGCCTCCCTGCAATCTGGTGTCTTCCCTGCTGCCCTCAAGGATGCCATAGTTATGCCTTTGTTAAAGAAACCTTCACTGGACTCCAATAACTTAAAAATGTTAGAGACCAGTCTCAAATCATTCTTTCCTCGCCAAGGTTCTTGAAAGCCTTGTTTCTAGCATGTTGAAAGATTATTTCATTATTCACAATCTGGACGACCCATTCCAGTCTGCTTACCTAGTAGCACAGCAGAAACTCCCCTTCTGAAAGTGTTGTTTCAGGGGACATGTTTAACATCAGTTGGATAGAAATCGTGTGTTCTCTTGTTATGCTGGAACTTAACAGCCGCGTTCGACAAGATGACCATGTCCCGCTTGTTTGCCGTCCTCCGTACTCATTGGTATAACCGGTCCTCCGCTTGATTGGTGCAGCAGCTATATGTCATCTAGACACAGTCCTGGATACCAAACTACTGACTTTGTCGAAAACCTCAATTATCACCTCTATAACATTGATCGCATTCGCCTTTATTTGGACTCGATTCATGCCATCATATTATTCGATCTCTTGTGACTTCTCGCATGTATTATGGCAATTAATTACAACGCAAATTGACAGTGCCCGAGTTGCCCGTTTGTTTTTTTTTTCAATTTTGCCCCAAGTTGGCCATATTTACCACAGCATTGTATGTACATCGATGCCACTGTTGAGGCACATGCAATTCAGCATTACTATTGATCTCGTGTTGCTATGGACTTTTAACGATCTGTTTTACGAGCGGCGGCAATTATGAATGGTCAAAGGGTTTTTAATTGCGCTTTCTACTTCTCTCCTACCTCTATGGTCCGTTGGACTGCCCACCGCAATTGCTATGCTGTACGGATCATTGTTTCAGCACTGTACCCAAATGGGCTCAATTTACAAAGTCCAGTTTATTCCAACATTTTGAATGTTAGTCAGGAGGAATTGTGGGTGCAGGGTGGAAATGGATACAACGTTTCTATCGATCGATTGTAGTTAATGAGGACCTAAGCAATAATTTCTCAAGGGTGTGCAAAATTTCGTGGCGTGGCATTTTCGTAGAAATACCAATATGGCTGCTTCCACTCTCGTTCATTCAAATGGCAAATTTTTATGATCTATATCCGGTTTTAAAACACGCGGATCTCTGGACAGGTTTTGCCCCAATATGCCCCGAAATCATCCAATTGACCATAACTCATCAGTATTTGTGTAGAGGCATATTCTAGCATCATACCCGTAGGAACTCATATATGGCATTTCAAGTGGGCTAATATACTTACCAATCAAGATGGCAGCCAAATGACTGCCGTTTCAGAATTTTAAACCCTACAAATTGTCATATTTTTTTTTTTTTTAATGTTTTTCATTTTGAATTTTAAAGCACTTGTCAAAACAAAATACCAATACGAGTTTGTGATGTTTAAAACAATAGATCTCATACTTAATTTCAACTTTAATAATCATTTTGGATGCTATAACTAAATACAATACAGATGTTTCATAATTTACAGGTTTTAAAGAAGCAAAAGTCAACGCAATATTGGCTCCCATCTAAATTTGTGCATGTTAACAAAACTAAAAATGCAGATAGTGATGTCAAAAAATTTCAAATACTTATCCCATACCTTCATTTATCACGTTATAATAATAATTTAGTTAATGTACTACATATAATATAGATATAATATAATATAGATATAATATAGGTTTTTAATATCTTAAATCCGGCTATATTGGCTCCATCTTGATAAAAATAGGCCGATTACAGAGAAAAGCAATAGGGTTGCTATGCCAAATACATGTATCTCATATGTAAAGCATAAAACATACATTAGACACTAAGAACATGCCGCTACAATGCAAAAGTGCAAACACTTGACATGTCTGGATGCGTTCGAAATGCTTTCTAGAGGTGTTAAAATAACAATTGGCGATTGTGTTTCAATGTTAACAGATTTTGGACACCTGCAGAACATGTTTTATGTGTTTAAGGATTCTTCTTCTTCTTGCTATGAGGCAGCAGCATATGTTGTAAACAGGGCGTACTCGAGGGGGCGGGGTGCGCTGCCCTGTGGGTAATCTTGCCCCCCCCCCTCTTTCCCCCTCTGCCCCCCTCTTTCCCCCCTGAAAAATTAGTGATTTACATAGGCATATACTATACTAAAAAATTTTTTAATATAGCCTGCCCCTGAAAATATCTGTGGCCCACCCCCTTTGCCCCCCCCCCGAAAAAAAAACAGCAGTGCTGTAGACCAAGCCCAGTCGGGTGGTGCTAGGTCGTTGGGCTGCACCCCATGAAGATTCCATCAAGTCGCACAGGAAGGTTATTCCTCGAAGATACCTTGGCGCACACAGACTCGAGGTGCTACCGGTAGTAGCTGCCGGTCAAGCTCACTCCCAGATAGTTGGGAGTAGGATTATGTGGCAGAGGCGCTCCATTTAAGGTTGATTTGAAGCTTGTGATGAGCCTCTTTGGTGTTGAGGTGGAAGGGCATAGTCGGTGGTCTTGGCTTCGCTCAGCTTCAGTCTCCAGTTCTTGAGATAATGCTGCAAGTAGGGCGCTATCTGCAGTAAGTGTGCTTTTTACTTCAGTCCAGCTTCTGTTCCGATGGAGAAGGGCCAAGATCTTCGTCGTAGCCATATTGTCTAGATTGTTTGTTTGATGTAAAGCGCTGATATACAAGTTGAACAGCCTAGGACCATTACAGATCCTTGTTGGTACTTCCTCCGTTTCCCTCAGACGGACGCAGACGACTACTTGAACTTCTGCCCCATCCACTTGGTCTTGAGAATACGCTTACGTTTGCAAGCATATTACATATGAATTTGTACCAGGTGACGATCCGGGATGGTCCTGAAAAACTTGAGTGTCAGACCCTGGTGCCAGACGGTGTCGTATGCTGCAGTAAGGTCTACCAAAATGACGCCTGCCTTACTACGCTTTCAAAGCTTTCCTCAATATCGTTTGTGAGTTTTACCATTCTGGTGGACAGTGCTCCAGCCACTGCGAACTGCTGCTTGTTCGTCAGGCAGTGGGGTTCGACGACGGCTCCAGCCGGGCCAGGATCATCGTCTCAAGGAGTTTGAAGGAGATACACACAGTAGTGATATTTGACGGTAGTTCTTAGGGTTGTCGACGCTTGTTTTGTTTTGGGAGTGCGATGATAGTTGCTCTCCTCCAGATTCTTGGTAGGACTGGTTGGCAAGGCAACATACGTAGAACTCCTGGAGCCAATCTATACTACATCGTGGGCCGCATTGCACCAGGAACTCCTGCTGGATGTTATCAGGCCCCTGGGCTTTCCACTCTTTAGTTGGCTGATAGCAGAGGTAAGCTCATGTTAGTGAGAAGGATTTTGAAAGTGACCCTTCCACGCCGGGGTCTCGACGAAGTTTTGTGATCTCTCTTTACTTGACATGCGAGTGTGATCCTTTCCACTTTCCTTGAAAGACCATTTGGGGAGGAGTTTTGCTCAGCATTGAAGGTTGTCAGTTGCACTGGACATTTCGATGGTGTTTGAGATTCTGCCGGTGAGGCGGTTATAGTCCTTCGCAGGCCTTCCTGCTGGAGGAGTGTAGATCGATTCCTTGGCCGTCTCCTCCCAGCGCTCAGGCGTTTCTGTCCAACAGTTTGTCCCAAATCTGAAGCCTTGGATGATGCTTCTTTCCCCGGGGGGTGGGGCTTCAGAATTCAGTTCAGGAAATCATTGTAAAGAGTACTCACTTCCTCATCCCAGGATGGATATAACTGCGAACTAAACTGCGACGGCAGCCACCGTGGATGGTCTTCTGCTGTTGTGTAAGAATTGTATAGGGTTGGAGGAGGTTGGTGTCGTAGGTTGTGCACTACTTCTGAATCCATCAGGTTCTCAAGCTGGTCCCAGTCTGCCTTGCGGAAGTTCCATCTTTTCACTGGCTTTGTTGGCTACAGCCTTGCAAGGCTCTCTGATCGCTCAGTGATTGTTTTAGATATTCTGCATATCATAAATAATGTAGACTGGAGGATTTAAAGATCTTTTATTTAATGCATTCCGAGGGCAATTCGACGTTTCAGCCATATTGGATTTTTTTGAGGCAATGTAAATGATCAAATTACATTATTAAACACTTCATATCGTGCTGAACCACACCTGGTAACCCCGAAAAATAAATTGTCTCTATCAGAAATACTAAGGTTTTTTTTTTAGTGCTTTGGGACATGTTGGGGGATTTTTCAAATGCCACTGTCCAAATTTTTGCAACCCTTCAAAAATTTTGGCGTAGGTCTAATAAACTAAAAACTATCGATATTAAAGGTCTTAACTTCCATTCCATCCTCCAGGCTGTGTTCACTCTCACCTGACTATTGGTAGCGCAGACACTCCGCCCCTGGAGGACACTCTGTTTCTTTACACGGTTGACCCAAAAGGACACGCGAAGCACGTTTCCATAATTTGCCGGACAACACCGAAGGGGCTACTAGAGCGTGCAGTCATGAAGTGGTAAGAACCAGTCTTATGTTTAATCAAGCTGCCACTTATGCTCTCATATTCCGACCGTATAATATCTACTGGTGGACGAGCGTGACCGTCCTTACCAACCACAAATACTGGTGCCAGTCGTTCGACGATATGGTTTCAACACTGGTAATACAAGTCCCATTCGTTCCTGTACAAATTAGTGAGATGAAAACATCACTTCGCTCCTCAATGGTAGAAAGCTACGCTAACATTCTACTTGAAGATCAGCATATCTCCTACCCACCGCGATCAATCATAACATTAGGTATTAATCTCAAATTTTTGAGTCTAACTGGACCGTAAGACTAGCATGCACTGTGGACCTTGGAAGTTAGGGCACCTTTTTTTCAGTCAGCTGTAAGAATACGGTTAAAAATTGGTATGTCAGATCAAAATAAAAGTAACATGACACCTTTTTTATATTCCTACAGATTTTATACTTAATATTGATAGTAACCATGATTTTCAAACCCAGAAATCGTTGCCATTTCTCATCCGTTTTTTTTAGTCTTGCAGTACCACAGATACAGTGTAAAATAAACATTCTGGAATTTTATCACAAGTGTGAGTGTCTCCAGCCTGCGTCCAAACTATACACTTGTTGTCTCCTGATTGCCACATGTATATGAATATCTTTTGATAAGGATTCTTAGAATAACTGTTCTGGCTTCTCAATTGTAATGGATTGGTTTCTTTATGACTGCACATGATCAATTAAAAGGAAGGGGTAATTTTTTGACCTGTGCCAAACTGAAAAAACCAATAAGATAGCAAATTCACAACCGATTTCTAATCTTAGTCCTCTCTACTTGGCCTCTAATCCACGGTCAAAACCCACACAGCCGGACCTGTGTCCATATCACAGACTGTGCGCATGTCTGCTTTGTCCTATGAAACTCGTACAATCTGTGTGCATGAGTAACGGCCTATGCTCATCACAGATTTCTGAACAATACCAGATCCATTCTTGATGGCGCTAAACGTAGGAATTAGCCATCCGATATATGTGACATCCTGTTTATTTATATGAACAGATAAACTGTGGCCTAATGTTCTTGGCGAAGATAAAGATCAAATGAGACTCCGGCTTCCTATAATCCAATCCACAATGTAAATTTCTGTTGAAAACCATTCGTTCAAGGAAGCCAACGTGCATCCCGTTGACCATGTGGCTCATACTGCCTAACGATTAGGGCGCAGGACGGCGCTCCTACAACAAATGAGGCTGCCAATAGAATTGTTTGGCACTGTTATTCGAAAATCTTCTCAATCAACCATTTGAGTACCCTACAAAATCCGGATCTGACCCTATGGGGCGTGTTTTTTTTTGTTGTTTTGTTTGTTTGTTTTATTTCTATTTATTTATTTTTTGTTGGCGGGTTTATCTGTAAGCTAGATTCGGGTGGCCTCCAGAAGGCTAATTCCCTGAGTAAATATTCTCATACAGACAAACAGAGCGTCGCAGTGGTTGGTTTCCGAAGTTGTGAAGGCTCCAAGTCACACACACACACACACACACTGGCATGCCAATTTAGTGCACATTTGTTGCTTCTACTATCCAAACGGCGGAACGGCTGGGCCGATTTAACTCAAAATTTGTTGTCAGATGTTTTTGGTGATTGCCGTCCATGTGATTGAATAAAACATCTCTGAAAATTTTAATATATCGGGTCACCCAACTTTTTTTGGTGGGCTATCTGTACGTCGCAAGCGTTGTGGAAAATTCACCACGCGTTGTCGATATTTCCCAACGCCGGTGTCGTGCCGGACAGTCAGAATGTGAATTGAAGACCGTTTCATAAAGAGATCCAAACCAGTTGGCGAACCTTCCACAACTCGTTGCGGTAATACCTTACGAATTTTTAGTCGTGTGGACCTTCACAACGCGTTGTGAATTTTGGGGAATTTCCCACCAAACGCTCTGTGATTTTTCATTAGTTATGACACATGGTTGTTGAGCCTTCACAAACGCGTTTCGTGGATTCTCGTAACGCGTTGTGAGATTCACAACGCGCGTTGCTAGATATTCGCAATGCGTGTAGTTTTTTTAAACGTCACGAATTCACATTTTAATTGGCCGACACCACACAAACGCGTTGTGAATTTCGGCACAAAGGCGTTGTGACTTTCTTACAACACTGCGTTACGTCAATACGTTATGACTTTATGGTTTACGGATACGCGGTGTACTGCCGGGCAAGATCAGAAGTTGCGTCACAAAAAAACTGCAGAACGAAATGCTTGGTCACATGCAATCTCATACAAAGAAGAGTAAAAATACTTTTTGAAAAGCACTCACTGGGCATAAAATTTCTCATGGTCCTGTAATAGTGATATGTGCTAAAAGACATTGTCACTCTTCACATGTGCAATAGTATTTGTGTCGATTTCTTTAATAATTTCTTAGGCAAAGTAAATCAGGCAAGCCTGGTTATGTTAGATCTTATAATGCATGATTAATATCTTAAATGGGTATAGGCGTTGTAGCGTTACGAAATTATAGTTAGGCTGTTACACAATTCCATATGAAATGACACTTCATTACTAAAACATCTCGAAACAATCAGCACCAAATACACGTCCCAAGAAAACGGAAAATGCATTGTAACGGATTTCGTTCTTGGTCAATTACATAAACATTTGAATCAATTAAAAATTCACTTTATTTCATATGGCCCATATGCCCCATGGCCCATATTCTGCATGTTACAGGAATTACGTCTTTTGGCAGTTAATTTCACATTTAGCTCAGTATATTTCGTCTCGTGTGGTGTAGGTATAGACCATGGGCCTAGGAACGAAATGAATGCACTTGTGAAGAAATTACATGTAAATTAGGTTAATTATTGATTACATGTTTAATATAATTGGACCAAAGGACGAAATTGTTTACTTTAAGCAAATGCACATTTCGGTTTTTCTTGGGACGAAAAACAAAGGTACGAGATTTGAGATAGATGAAAACATTTTTAAGCTAACTGGACAACCAATCAGTGAATTGACATGGTGGCACCCGGCAAGAGGTGATAATCGTTCATTGATACTAATATTGTATTGGGCCTTCCAGTTTCTCTAAAGCCCAAGTAGTCATCATCATCCTAAAATGATACGTAGGGGGAAATTGGATTATTCATTAATAATATTCATATCCGTTGTTATTCCATTTCATTTGCATAAATTATTATTATATCCTTTGACGGAAACATTAACAGCAAACAATGAAAAACTTAAGGGAAACGGAATTTCGCCTTAAAGTCAAAATAAGTGCTAACAAAACAGAATTTCGGCTTAATGCTAATAATACTAATACAAGACTATTCTCATAATAATAATAATAATAATTTAATATCGTGGTATTTGTCAAGATTTCTTCCAGGTTTTTTCTTGTTCAGGGTCGGATTGTTTTGAGGACACGTAGCTTCCCAAATGAGAATCAACCAAGACCGTATTCCAAGCCAGCAATGATATGGTGGGCAAGATAGAAGCATCCAGTACTACTACAATTACATTCACCTGTCAATGCTCCCTGTGCAATCGACTAAAAATGGATGCGATGACAGCTTAATGTATTGTAGTCCAGGAATGTATGCATCTTGATCTTGTCCACCAACATTGTTGGTGGCTGACGTAATTTTGAATACGGTCTATACGATCGAACGTCAGTCTGCCTGGTTTGGAGTTCCTTTTTTTCCTGTTTTCCTTTTCCTATAATTTTGATAAAATCTCTGCTATGGTGTATAAGTTATGGATTAATAGCTGAATTGGGATTGGCAAAATCAAAGGTTTAACTGACCACTGCGTATACTAAGGTGAAGTATCCTGGTCTGCACTCATATGCCAGAAGAATAATAGAGACCAACAAAAGAGTCGTGGCCACTATATCTGTTACTTACTAATATCCATTTTTGGTCACTATTGCGTTTATTTTGTTGGTCGTATCACGCCCTCTGTCCTGTTTGTCCCGTACAGTTTTCTTCCTGTTCTGTCGTTTCTGTTTTTGGATTTAATTCGTCGCTATCCTTTGTCTCGTAGGTGGTTGCTCATGTTCCTTTTTCTGTTTGTAATATATTATGTTTTTGTAACATTATAAGAATTCCCCTACCCCCTCATCGCTCCGCGTTTAGTAGTGACCTCGTCAATCATCCCATCATATTGATTTGACTTTACCTATATTGATTTGTTTTACATAACTTGCAATTATATATATTTGAAATGGTTTAACTGTAACACATTACATTGTTCTATTATAATGTATAACCGGTAATTTGTTATTCTATATTATCACTTCTCTTTTCAACCTTATCATTCTATTAGTATATACAATAATTACTGTCATAATTTTGCAACTGATGATTGATTGATTGATTGAAAAATAAAAATCTGAAATCTGATTTTACTCAATAAAACGTGGTGTAAATTATTGTTTAGACATTAAAGGTTCAAAAAGAGATTTTGAGGCACCCAGATATTGTGTCATAATAGTTATTTTAAATAGATTAGACATTCAATCGATTTTCTTACCTTGTATTTGGGTAGAAAAATGTCTTTAAAAAGAGAAAAAGGGTGATTTTGATTTGCTTATATTTCAATATAAAACATAGGATGAATTTCGTATTTGCTCCTATATGAAATTAGAAATTTCACAATTTTTGTATCAAAGAAACATTTCTCAGCTTAATCCTTTCAGATGGGGATTTTCTGGATGGAAAGCTTTACATCAGGGCAAAAATATCAGTATTTTTAGGGACACCTGATATGTGAAATCCCTCGTTGCACCTTTAAACATGTCAAATATCTATACACTTGACAACAAATGCCTAAACACCTACCGTCAAATGCCTAAACATGTTTTTATTCTAAATACATTTAGATATAAAATATTTAGATATTGAATAGATATTTTAAAATATTTCAAAACATGGTGCAGAAATTATTGAAAAAGGTGATTAATTCCTAATCACTATTTTACAGAGTATTTTCTGTCTTTTAGTTGGCGTGTATTTAACATTTGGAAAAGAAGCACCCCTTCAAACACTTAACATTGATAGCCTACTTTATACATTATTTTTCCACTGCAGCAGCTTTTGTGATTATGATATTAGTGGGTTAAATGTATTCTATTTTCGTGTACCAAAGTGAATTTTAGCACATTTTGTAATTACATTTTGTAATGTAAGTATGACCACAATTCAGAGTAAAATTCATCAGGTGCCTATGGCTTCAACTCCCTGTAAATTTTATAAATTTGAAAAGAAACTATTTCTATCAAATCTGCCCCATCACATCTAGAGGGAGCGCTTCCATCTCAACAACAACATGTGAAATTACAATTTTTGCTGATTCATAAACTTTGATTACATATATTTGCCCTTGCAACCAAAAGCAAAATGATTGAAGTGACAATATTTAAATTTTGGGTGTGATGGTGATCATTTTTGTATTTTGTCCTATTGTGTAAATGAATGTGTATTCACAATTTTGAAGAAAGCTTGCTCTCTTTGTGTTCAATATTTAAAGCGGCAAATTTTCACAAAATATAAAATTTCTTCAATTTGCACACAAATGATAGTCTAGACCATTGGAAAAATACAGATGTACTTTACACATACAAATAACATGCCCAAAACAGATAGGGGCATTACTAAGAGGTCAAAGACATCCAGGTAATTTGTAGGCTAACTTTCATCAACAAATGTGTCTATTACATGAATTTCATAGACTCGTACTCATTGATATTAAAATCACAAAGGTCTCCGATCGGTCAAACAGTGTGGATGCCATGGGAATCAATTCCGGCGTGTGTTTTCTTATGTTAAACATCATTTCCAATGCCTGCTGAATTTATGACTCCGGAGTCATTTTATTATCAAATCGTTCGGTTTACC
>JAMKCH010008245.1:0-40933 GCA_023653785.1 Ophioderma brevispina
GGCGTTAAATTTTACCAAATGGGAACTGTTTCATCTTTCCTTATATCGACCATCTTCACTGACGATAGGAACTATCTATGGTGCAGCAAATGCCCAAGACCTTTTCTGAGGGCATCGGATATGGAATTATACTTCAAATTTACACTTGGGTATTCATCAAGTTTTACTCAATTTTATTCGTTAGTATTGCACGTTTTAAAGTCTAAAACCAACGCATCTAGTCGGAGTCCCATATTATTTGTGTTTATGTGTTCCCCTTATATAGACCGTATTCAATAGCCAGCCATGTTGGTGACAAGATAACGCCTTCCAGTACTACAATACATCACACCTGTCCTGATCCTTGCCATCGCTACATGGATCGATTGACAGCTAATGTATTGTAGTCCCTGGAATGTATGCATCTTGTCCACCACATGTCCTGGTGGCTGACGTCATAATTGAATACGGTCCTTTTTATTGTCCAGTGGATTTTGAATGTTATATTTCCGTTCCTCTTTTGAGGCTTGTTAATTACGATATGATTTTCCGACTGTGTGTTCTGTTATATTAGCCTCCCTGTTGTGATTGAATATTGTTTTATTTGAGAAGATTTCTCACGGGAAATGACTTGTGTTGTTGAAAAGAGAATAGTGAATTCCCTAGTGCTATATTGAGATCACATATGTTTGTTTACAAATGAGAATAGATTGCACAGAGGGGAACTGAGATCTCCCAAGATGTAACTGAGTCAACTTGTTTATGATTTTGAGATCAAAACAGATTGCAGAAGTTGGGGGTACCCATGATTTATAATTGAGGTGATGCAACAGATGCTGTAATTTATGTGAAATCCATTGGTCAGTGCAAGATTAATGTTTTATGCATGATGGTGCGTGATTATAGAAATTAGCTGTGAGTATAGTTATATACTTGTCACTGGAAAACGCAGGGCCCTCAGTCATCAGTGTAAGCAGGAAGCTATACCTATAGTATACAGTTTTGATCTGCAGCATGAGTGCAACGCTGTACAATACCTATGCCAGGATTTTATAATAATTCCATGTGAGCCGAATCGCGGTAATTATTCTACTGTCGTCTTTGAAGCCAAAGTGCTAGGAATCAAAATAGGAGTCCAAATTGTTGACAAGACAAAAAATTTGGAAACAAAAATCATGGTGAATACCTGGAGCTGGAATATACTGTTGAATATTAGTGTCGTCGGCGGAACTTATCACCCTTTCGTCTTGAACTCAGTGCTGGACAAAGTTATCTTCAGGACTGATTAGATTCCCTTGAATATACCTGATTTTAATGTGACTTTGCATGCTGTCATTTTGGAGTCTTCGCTGTGAGGACATATCATCGTTGACATTTGTGGACTCTAATAAGTATCATCTTAATTATTGTGTGTAATTTTTTATATGTAATATTGTTTTGGATATACCAAATTCTTGATCCAATCTGATTAAAATCATTAAAACAGTGTTATTATATAAAATTTAGATCATTTGTGCACAAGGCTCATTTGTTTGTGTTTGAAAGGTATTTCTGACCTTTGACGTTCACGAGACATCATAACAGTTCATCATTTTCTCATGCAAATTAAGTATGACGTCATAATTCAAAATCGAAATAACCCAGGACTCAATGCAATCAAAATTATTGTAAAATTGGCATATTGGCCTTGCCCAAAATAATCATTAATATGAGGAAAACCACACATATATCTTCAAGGACCATCAGAAACTTTTACTGACCATTATTTTGCTTCAGATCCAGGATAGTAGCCAAAATGTCGCCAAAATTCCACCAAAATGACAAAGTTGTGAATAAATTCACAGTTTGACTAGATATTAATAATTTGATGGAATAAACTACGCAATGTTGTCTTAAGAGCATCGTACTTTTGCCAAGCATTGTTTAATATAATCTTGCTTTAGGTCCAAGATGGCATCCAAATATGGCTGATTTCAACTTTCGTTAAAATCTACAAATTACCATGTGCTCACATATTCACCAAATTTTAAGCCTCAAAGTGGCTTAATTAGTAAAATATTAATTAACTAATTATAACGTATTTACAAAACGTTAAATTGTCCGCATCACATAACGACGTATTTGTCGAAAATCTATACTGCGCAGGCCCATAGCATCGTATCAGCATTTTGAAGTTTACGCCTCGTCACATAGTGCAGTTCACGGTAGAATTGGTATTTTGTCGTTTTCACATAGTGACGTATTTGCGCAAACGCGTCACATAACGACTTATTTACGCGTCGTATTTGTTATTTACACCTTGAAATTGCTATTTGTCGTTTTCACATAGTGACCTATTTTATTTAACATAACCTTTTCGCATATCTAAATAAATTTAAAGCTGATTAGTTAAATATATTTGAAATTTAACTTATTTCGGCGAATTTCTACTATATAGGGATCAACCACCAACACAAGGGCTGAATAGCTCAGTTGGTAGAGCGCTGGTCTCGCAATCCAGAGGTCGCCGGTTCGAATCCCGCCAATGATTCTTTACTCTCGTTTAGTTTGTAATTGTTCTTCAATCAGCGTGCATTAAATATGATCCAGTAAATGTACAGAATGTCGTTTCCCATTTTCTGTTCCTTAGTTTACATAAATTTCATGGGAGTTCATCAATATTGATCCGGCAGTACATAATAATACTGTTAGCTAAAACAAAGAGTAAAGATGATGGCTGGCAAGCACGCATACTGCCGGGCAGTGCTTTGTTAGTTGCCCGGCGTTGACGTCACATGTCAACTCATCTATACTGCACATGTGGTGCAGTGGATCAGTGCTCGCCTCATTAGCATAAGGTTGTGGGTTCGAGCACCGCTGTCACCAATGCATTGGGCAAGGCACTTTACCTCGCTTGCCTCTCTCCACCCAGGAGTTTAAATGGGTACCGGTGTATATGCTGGGAATGCAAAACAGACTCGCTGTGCGGGAGGAGTGCCCCCCCCCCCCCCCCCTTTTTTTTTTTTTTTTTTTTGAGAGATGGGCACTCCGCCTGCTAGTCCACTCAATCTATGAAAAATACTAGGTACACCTGGACAAAATTGCTACAGAAGGTTTTCTTGCCCTAACTAGTAGTAAAAGATCTTCCAAACAACATATCAAAAAGGTAGAAAAAGTGGAAGCCTGGCAAGACATGCTAATTTGCATTTATCTTACATGGACGTATACGCCCATGTTTCGCCAAAGGTATTTAGCTCATAAATGCATGTTTAGGGAGATTTTCCATTTTCTGTTAGTATTTGAACATATTTTGCATGGCTATGTCTGCAAGGTGTGTAGCACTTGCAATTGTTATATTAAACGTAGAAAGTGATGGTTATTATTCAAGATGGCCGCAGTTTCCCGCCAAAACTAATTTTGCATTCTAGATGATTTGTCAGACTGCAATCGGGGTGGGGAGATCTTTATTAATTTTAGCAAATTATTATCAGAGAGTATTTATTCAAACACATTGGATCAACTAGTGCCGGGGGCACTCCCTATGCGAAGTGATGGGTATATGTACCTCAGCCAGGTGAAAAATGGGGTCCTTTCCAGGGTCCTTTCAGATAAAATGTACCCCAAAATACGGGGTTATTCGGTACACAAGCTGAATAAAAATGGGGTCATCCAGTATGAAACTTTAAGAAGGGAGCCAATTATGTTAAAACCTGAAGTTAAAATAGAAAGTGCCTCTTTTCCAGAGTTCAAATTGCCATGAAATTATAAAATTGCTGCCATGAAATTATAAAATTGCTGCCATGAAATTATAAAATTGTTAACAATTTGCACGTTTAGGCTGCGAAAATTTTTAATTTGGGTGTTAAATTTCTTTAAAAAAGTGGATAATTTTATGCAAACTTTTGATAAAAGTGGAAAGCAGGAAAGAAGAAACGGGGGTCATTGAGTATGTGAACATTTTAAAAAGGGGGGTCATTTGGTAATAGCCTGGGTAATAGGTAGGACAGCAGCATAAAAAGGCGGTCAAGCATTCTAGACGTCACCAAAGTCAGCATCTCACAGACCTTGACTACGCAGCTCTAACAGGGGATGTGATATGTGCTGCACAAGATCTACTACAAATCATAATTTGAGAATGCTGCAGATAAAGTCAGCCTACATCCAAATGCCAAAGAGACGGAATGGAATACATGACCGTCAATAAGGAAGAGAATCATCAACCTATCTGCATTACACACGGTACCCAACTCAAAAAGGTTAGACCTCAAGTACCTCGGGTCCTATGTTGGAGAGCAAGAAAGACTTAAGAGTTAAAGGGCGGTGGCCTGATCGCTTATAGCATCGTCCCCATACTCCAAGGTTTTACCGGAAGTGGTCAACATTTTGGTATTTGAGGAAAACTACTATTTTTCTTATTTACCCTGTGAAATCTTAAGGCTAAAGGATATTTGGTTTGGAAGTTATGAGCGAAAATGTACCCCATTTGGGTCGACCGAAATTATTTTTACACATATAGGGCTAAGAAAATCATGTTTTTAGCTCTCACATGAAAACGAGTTGAAATATCAGCGCAAAACTCTACAGATGGGGTTTAGGGGTGAAGACCATTCTATCAAGATGAAAACTTTATATACTTAAATCGGGTCGTCCCCTTTTAATATATTGTATAATAACCCAAATATAGGAAAAAATGGCACATAGGTTTTATGCAAATTAGCATGTCTTGCCATGCTTCCTTTTTTCTACCGTTTTGATATGTTGTTCGGGAGGGTTCGTACAACAAGTTACAGCAAGAAAACCTTCTGTAGCAATTTTGTCCAGGTCATACCGTAGATTGAGGTCCTACCGCTAGGGGTATCAAATTCACAATAATCAAGTTCTTGTCTCGCTAGGGGTACAAATTCAGTTGTGATTGTGACTGGTTCAATGATACAAATAGGAAAAATTAACCTAAACATATCAGCAAAATAACCCTAAGTGTGTATTTTTCTTGTATATTGGCTATTTTAAATGTGTATCTTTTTTCATGTATTGAGAACAGGTCCCGCAAGGGTATAATCTCATTGCAAATTATCTTCAATCTTCAATCAATTTTATTTGTTCATCATAGAATACAGCAAGAACAATATGATAAATAATTATGTAAATTATGCAGTACAATGAAAAATTAACAGTTACAATATTAATCAAAAATATTTTGCATACAAGTAAAGATGTTTATAATACATTATAAGTGGAATTTCAAAAGAGAATATATAACTGGGATAATACTAGTGGAAAATATATTTAAAATAGCACAGTAAGGATGTCATATTAATGCTGTGCCGTTAGGTGTATAGTTCCGCTGAAAACGAGTATAATTTCACCAAAGCTGGTCCCATTAGCATGATTAGGGGCCGGGTATATTAGCTTATATTTTAACTGGAAATTGGTCCCGTTAGGGGTCACTTTCAGAACCCCTGGAACGAGCATGGGTGCCCAACGAAAATCCAAGACGCCCCCCCCCCCGGTCAAACGTTCAAATTTAGTCAAACTTCATCCTTTATTTCTCACACTGGGCATCTTGGGCACTAAAGCTAAACGCATAACGATGTATAAACAGTGCGTTTTAACGAAAACAGCGACAATACACACCGGAGACAGCCTGAACACTAACGTGTTCGTATATAGAGTTTCAAAAAACTCTACAGTCATGATTGCTCGCCAATCATCGATTGCGCAATGGGGGGGGGGGGGGGGGTGGGGGGGTTACGATCAAAGGGTCGCCGTTGAATCCCTTCCTTTTGTGCGAGTGAATGGATAAACAGATTAAAATCGGATGGTGGAAGTCGATGTGCTTCCTTCTTATCTCTTTCTTCCATGGTCTGTACTTACTCAGAGAGAGAGAGAGAGAGAGCTCAGCCGGTAAACGGGGGCCTATATGGCAACATAATTCGTGGTTAGACTATCTTTTGAAGTAGAGAGCTCAATGCCATAGGGCAGAGCATATAAAAAATTCAAAGTATAGACCGTCGACCAGGAATAGAAGTCTTGACTCTGAGTTTAATGCCAGAAGGCAATCGTTAGACGACAGGATGGTTATAATTTGGTTTCGTAAAAGACCACGTCTTGTTGGTTTTAAACAAATTTAAACGGCATCCGTATCCGTATTGATTACCATCTGGGATTTCTCTGTTGTTAACAAGACATAAATGCCAAACACGAGTTTCTAATGGTCAAAGACATTATATCCCTTTAATCCCTAAATGCCATTTTCTCACTTCAAACATCACGGAGCGGACCATTTGCCTTGTGTTAAGGTGAAATTGCTCCTAGATTTAACAAGACAAATTGCGCCTCCTCCCTTTTTTGCGGTGATTTTCAGGTTGGAAGTAATTTTCCCTCTAGGGACGTAAGGGGTATCTCACACTTTAATATACACATTTTACAAAATTTTTGGACGATATTCCTTACGTCCCTAATTGCCATCTTTTACCACTTTTCAAAAATTACGGAGCAGACCCCGTGCCTTGTTTTTTGAGGGAAATTTCCCCTAGATCTAACAATATGATGATCGCCAGGTTAGTAGTCATTATCCTCTAGGGGCGTTAGAAATAAAATCAAATATATTACATACATGGTAATTTTAAACTTTAATCATTAAAGGCGTTTGTTTTGGCCATCATCTTGAATTTCAAGATGACCATCTTGATTTGAAGATGCTATACGGACTGATATGCCAGATAAGAGTTTCTAATGGTCAAAGAAATATATCGCATCCTTTTCTTTAAACGTTCTTGGTACATGAGCGTTTTCTGTGATACTTAATGATATATTCATTTGTATAAATGACGTTGCAAATGCTCAATTAAATTATTGTTGGAATCAAAAAGAAATTACAAAATAAACACTAAAAGCTCACGGGAACTATTTTCTTACAGAGCATTTCCTAAAATGTTTCAAATTTAGATTATATTATATTTATTTTGTAGACTAATATATGACACATTATTCGGAGGAGCAACTGGGTTTTCAAGAGGACAGATGTTTGAGATAAATGGCTTCCCAAATGTCTATTGGGGTTGGGGTGGCGAAGATGACGCGATCTACAGGCGCACAATAGCGGTTGGATTTACAGTTTCACGTCCAAGTAAAGACGTTGGACGCTACAATACCATCAAACATCATCACCAAGGTGCTCCAAAGTCAAGTGAAAGGTAAGTGATTAGGATTTGTAACCAATAGACCGTATTCAATAGCCAGCCATGTTGGTGGACAAGATAGACGCATTCCAGTACTACAATACATTCACCTGTCAATGATCCCTGTGCAATCGCTAAACATTGATCGATTGACAGCTTAATTAGTCCAGAGGATTATCAAAAAATCGTGCACTTTATGATAGAAATGTAACACTTGGCACACACTTAATATGGACCATAACTCAACATTTCAAAACGGGACCCCAGCTGGATTCGACCAGTGTGGTCGACCATGCGGTTCATTTTTCAAAATGGCCGCCAGTCTTATTTTAAAGTCCATCTTCTCCATTAATAACAGCGCTAATATTTGATTTTTTGTCTATACTATGTTTCAGGTCAAGGAATCCAAAATGACATTATATTTAAATATCTTGTGTCCTCCATTTTGTTTTCCAATATGGCCGCCATGTTTCTTTGAATAATAATATTGATTGAATTTGTGTCTATACCTGTGTTTTAAGAGTCAAGAATCTAATCTAAATATTACGTTTTTGATATCTGGTGTCAGCCATGTTTGGTTTCGAATATGGGCCAATAATTTACACTATAATATCTTGTTCAAATATGGTACGACTGCTTTTTGGGGGGTGTCGGTACATATGTTATTAACCAATCATGCAGTGTTGTTAATGTAAGTATGTATTTCACGTTTCACTATTATTACTATTTATCATTAGTATAGTGTTGCATTTATAGTGTAGTATGTATAGTGTACATATAACATAATATGGCACATTAAAAGGCATTAGAATAACAAAGATATTTCACATAAAATGAGTACCAAATTGAGGCCTACTGTTGAAGGAGACTCCACAGATGATGTTCCTAAATGTTCTCCCATTAGTGAGAAGTTAGTAGTGATCATGTATCACAGTGGGAGTCCTGAAAGTAAGGACTAATAGGAAAGTCGGAGGCTATTTTAACTCAAAGGTAGAGAAATTCAAAACATCCCACCAACAAAGACCACTGACCAGATCTTGTTGCGAGTAGGGTAGGTGGCAGGTCATATATGGGGTCAAGCAATACTTACAGCACCAGAGTTACCCAGTCCAGCAGACTTGGGTGGGGCGTTGACACATCCAATGCGCAGTGGAAGATGACTGCAAGCTTAGAGCCAAAAATGTGTTGGGAAACTGACTGCTCTTTTTGCCTCGATTATTTTGCCGTATTTCTCTTAACACTTAAGTGACCAGGGGTTGTTTTCACTCCGTTTGGTGCCCAAGGGGGAGGGGGGTTCCATGGGGAAGAACGCCCCCCCCTAAGGAAACCCTTTCCCGAGGGAATTTTTGCATGAAAATTATACCACATGTGAGGGTCATAAGACAACCCCAATCACAACAAAAAATGAAATTTGTTATTTTGGCTGCAAATTAGGGGCAAAACATTGTTCTAAAACCGCTGAAAATTGGGAAAAAAGACGGAAATTCAAATGAGCCTTGCGCTTACACCAAACATTTTGAAAACTTATTAATGTATATCTTTCGAGAAGACCCAAAGTACATAATTTACACAAAACTAGGCGTTTTAGGAATCCTGTATTTTTTACGGTGTTCCAAATGCACGTCATTTTCCCATATAAGTTTGTACAGGACGTTTGGCACATCCATGATTGAAATTGTTTGTTTTCAGCACCTAAAGGGTTAATTTTTTTATGTTCTAATAATTGTTTACTTAATGTTGTGTGTGAACGTAATTAGCAAAAAAAATTGCTTTGGTTTTCTTGTTTTCTTATTCTTATTTTTAAAAATAGTCTGAATGACTTCCGTTTAGTGCCCAAGGGGGGGGGTTCCATGGGACCCCACTATTAACTCATTAACGGCTTGGCCAAATTTAATTTATTTTGGTATGAAAGAAGCGCCATTTAAAAATCAGACAATTACAAAAAACTTCGGCGCAAAAATCCCCGCGTAAAGCGGCCAGCGCGAAAACAAATGTTTTGGGGTCCCTGGAACCCCCCCCCCCTGGTCACTTAAGTGTTAAAAAGATATATAGGAAATCATGTCAACTTGGGTTTGGGAGGCTTTGAGCATTCTCTATCCATGCCCCCTCCCTATCCCCACAAATCAAATGTTGGGTTCGTGTAGGTGGCAAGAACAAAATTTCAGGATTCAACATTGTCCGGGGGGGGAGGGGGGCATTTTGAAGTCGGCTATAAAAGTGTTCCAACACTTTTGGCGAGATTGTGGATGACTCTTCAACCTGCTGGTGAGCCTTTCGCACAATCATCAAGTGTGGATATACGAAAGATGCCGAGGACAGTGTATTACTTTGTTCTTGTCTGAAGTATGAAGTGACGACGCCCACGTTATACCCAGTGCCGTCTTTCAGTTGTAGGCGCTTGTGCCTTGCGTACGCGCGCGCTGAAAGTCGGTACAAGGTATAACGCCCGCGTCGCTACTTTCGACCTACTTCGAGCGGACACGTAAGAAGACAGGCTTGATGGCACACACTGTGCAAGTGTGGGGACGTGAATGAACACGGATATTTCCACAAACAATAACTTGACTGTTTCACATGGTGATTTAAGGTTATTATTTTAGAGATAAGAGTGTACATGCATACAGATAAGTGTATAGTGCCTAAAACTACAGAAGTAAAATCTCGTACCTAGGGTTTTAGATTAAGTACTATCAGGGGAAATAGAGTACTTTATATTTTATTTGTTCGTTGAAGTATTTTATTAAAACTGTTGTAAAGAAGATATTTTAACTATGGTGGGTCCATTAGTTATTTTAATGTAACTTTAGATATATTTACCATTCAGATTTTTATTTAAGACATAATTCATATTTATATTAAGCTTAGCTACCAGTTTGCCTAAATGGCAGAAGTAAAATCTCCACCTCGGTTTTGAAAGAAGGAATATTCAGGAAATAGATTACTTTATTATTTAATGGGTAACGATTGAAGTATGTGTTTTCAACTGTGTAAATTAAAATATTTTAACTAGGGCGGGTCCATGTCCATAGTATTTTAATGTACACTTTAAACATATTTTACCATTCATATTCTCTGTTAGGACATAATTATATTTGTATTATTAAGCTTAGGGAGTACAAGTTTGCCTAAACCGGCAGAAGTAAAATCTCCTATCTCGGTTTTGAAAAGAAAGTACTATTCAGGACTATTCGGACTGAAATATATTAATTATATTTATTTTGGTACGATGGAGTAGGTGTTTTAACTGTTTTTGTTGTAAACATTAAAATATTTAATCGGCGGGGCAATTTGTAATTTAATGTAAGTTTAAATATATTTTACCTTCAGATGATCCGTTTTAGACATAATTATATGTTTATATTAAGCTAGGCATACCAGTTGCATCTAAACCTACAGAAGTAAAATCTCCTACCTCGGTTTTGAAAAAGAAGTAAGTACTATTCAGGAAATAGATTACTTATATTTAATTTTGTACGATTGAAGTATGTGTTTGTTAAATGTGTAAATAAAATATTTTATCTATGGCGGGGCCATTTGTTATTTTAATGTAACTTTAAACATATTTTACATTTATTCTAGGTTAGAATAATTCTATTTTCTATTTAACAGGCGTACAAGTTGCCTAAACCGCAGAAGTAAAATCTCCATCTCGGTTTTGAAAAGAAGTACTATTCCAGACTCTCAGGACTGAAATATATTACTTTATATGTAAGTTTGTCACGAGTGAATATGTGTTTTAAAAATGGTAATAACATATTTGACACTACGCGGGCATTTTGTTAATTTACAGTTGGAACTTTTAAATATATTTACCGTTCAGATGATCCGTTTAGGACATAAATTATTGTTTGTAAGCTTAGGCCTACCAGTTTGCCTAAAACTACAGAAGTAAAATCGCCACCTAGGTTTTGAAAAGAAGTACTAATCAGGCAATAGATACTTATAGTTAATTTGTACGAGTGAAATGTGTTTAAACTGATCGTACTAAAATATTTTAACTATGGCGGGCCATTGTCTATTTTAATGTTAACTTTAAATATATTTTTACATTAAGAATTCTCTGTTTTAGAAATAATCTATTGTTATATTTAAAGGCTTAGGCCTACAAGTTTGCCTAAACCTGCCGAAGAAAATCTCCTACCTCGGTTTGGAAAAGAAGTTCTATCAGGACTGAAATATATTACTTATATTTAATTTTGTACGATGAAGAATGTGTTTTAAACAATACAAAACAAGCAAAAACAATATTTTTAAAAAATATGGCGGGGCCGTTTGTTATTCTAAAGTTTACCATTTGCCCAAAATTGATCCTGGATTTATTATGTTACTATGTACATGACATTGTGGAGAGAGTAACGTTTAATCATGCATATTGGTTATACATCTATTGTGGGTTTTTGTATATTTTGATTTCAAGTTTAATAGCTATTATACAAGTAATCTTAAAATTTTACGCGTTTTAATATATGTATTGTGTTATTATTATGTATGGGCTAGGTGTATCATTATTATTTGATTTACGGAAATGTAAAAACTTGCGAAAGCTTGGTTCTAGGTATTAATGTACTGATTTATGTATTTGTTTGTAATGTTTAATTGGTTTTGAACAAACTCTTTCTCACAATAGTTGCCATCAGTAAAGTAATTAAAAATAGCACCCTACAGAAGGCCGCGCAACTTTTCACAATTAGTTCACGCTGTGGCCGCGTCACCATGACTCAATGACTTTTATGATCCAATCAGCTGCCATAATAGTATTCTTATACAGTTGATTTTAGCCTAGGTGGAAATGGTGACGCCACCAGGCCCAAGCTTTATTTGACACTATAGCACTTTCCAGGGATAGTTTCTTTTAAATAATTTCACTAATTGACCGGACTCTGTTAAGATATTAGAATAAGACATGTAACAATGCCTAAACAAATTAAGGGTGTAATTAGGGTGTTCCGTTTAAAGCAATGGGTAATTTTAACTCATAATGTTGGCCATGTTGTTAGAGGGGGAAAAGGGGCGGATACAAGATATTTTAGTATAATGTGGTTTTATATTTGGATATATGTTGGTTCTTGAATGAATGGAAAGCATACTTATAGGGGGGGGGGGGAAACACAAAAAGCGACTAACTATATCATTTTTTAACCACAAATATAAGAAAAGTGCCGATTTTTGTGCAAATTGGCGGCCTATGGAAAATAAAATGGTTTGACACCCAGATATCAAAAGATAATGTTATATTTGGATTCATTGACCTTGAAAACCTAGGTTATAGACACAAAAAATAAAGTTTCTATCGGTGTATAACAGAGATATTTTATGACTTTGAAAATAAGAATGGCGGCCATTTTGAAAAATGACCACCTGGTCGCCACAGGTCGAATCCAGCTGGGGTCCCGTTTCTTTGAAAAAAGGTGGAGTTTATGTCCATATTAACTGTGTGCCAAAGGTTATACTTATATCACAAGTGCACACGATTTTGCCTCCAGAAGGTCTTAACCCTCTGGCCTAATGTATTTAGTCCTGGAATGTATTGCATCTTGTCCACCAACTGTCTGGTGGCTGACGTCATATGAATACTTGTCTATATTCCCTGTGCCATGTGTGCTGCCAAATTACGTCTTAGCAATAAAACTTTAATGGAAACAAAAGAATGGAGCCACACGTAATAAGTCTACTAGACCAAGTCGGATCTCATGCAAGCAATCTTACACAAAGATATGTCTCCAGTAAGCATACGTCTTAAAAAGTAAGACAGTCGGTGGAAGCAGGTTTAAGACACATAGTAGTTATGTATGCTGGGAAGACAGTCTTGTGTGATATGTGTCTTAGATTATGGTCGTCTGTTAGCTGTTGTTGGAAGACATGACAAGATTCAATGCAAAAAAAATTGGTTCAAAAAACGATGTTAAGGTATGGTATGGGAATACCTCTACGCACGGAACCTTTGAAACCAAGTGTATTCAATGACGGTGATTGTTCAAAAGAGATGATGTTTGGGTGAAAGAAGGGCATTTTTGTCGAAATAGTACCCCAATAGTGTATCTGTTGAAAAGAAAATGGTGGATCTTTGTGAGAAGAAAAGACAATCTTCTTTCACCCACAATGTATAGTCGGAGCCCATATGCATTCCCGTGGGATTTGCTAATGTTTATTTCTGTTCGTTCGTAAGGAATTTTTTATTTATTCTTTACATGCGGCAGAGAGGTTATACTCGCGCAAAGATGAATTTGGTCAAGTCTTGTAATAAAAAGGTTCCAAATTATTTATTTTCATGAGCATATCAGAATCAGAGTGAAAAGAATACAGAATTGCCCAGCGTGCAAAACGAGTTAAATGGAAAATTAGCGATGGCGCTATTGAATTTTGTTTTACATCACGTTGGTTTTCATGTCAAAGTGCTTCACAGAAATGCGCGCGTGTGTATATGTTGTGTTTGTGTTTCTTCCCTTCAATTTGTGCGATTTTATTTTTGCTTGTATAAGTGTGGCTTGCTGTTGTTTGTTGGTGTTTGGGGGGTGTTGGGGTATGGGTTTTACTTTAATAATATAATAATACCTCGTGCTTATAAAGCATTCCGTCTATAAAGCGACCCCAATGCGCTGAAACAGAAACATATCTTAAACTACACATAAATAAATAATACAAAAAAACAAAAATGCACTATGAAAACCCCAAATGGCTACTAACAGATGTGTTTTTAAGGAACCCTTGAATTCAATCAGAGTCTTAGCAATTCTGATATGTGATGGTAAGTGTTCCATAGCTCAGAAGCTGCATGAGAGAAAGCCTCTTTGTCCGTAAGTCACTGTTTTTACACGTTGCGCGGTATGTAGAGTGATTGGCATTATTGGAACGCAAGGTGCGAGATGGTTTCTTAACTGTAATAAGTTCAGATATATATTTTGGTGTCCGATTGTTCAGAGAATTATATGTGAGAATCATGGATGTTTGTAAAATAATACGTTTTTTGATAGGTAGCCATGTTAAAATCTTGCAAAATAGGAGGAGTTATGTGTTGCGGTTCTTGGTTAATGTGACGAGGCGAGCAGCAACATTCTGGTGCGTGGAGTTTGTTCAACTGGATAATTCAGGAAGGAAGGACCGTATATGATGCTATTGATCGAACCAGTCTAGAATTTATGAAAGCATGCACAAGTTTCTCAGTGCTGACACGGTCCAGATGTTGTGCGGAATGCGACCAATGTTCCGTAGGGCAAGAGATTCCAGACGACGAAAATGTGATAACATGAGAATGAGCAACAGGATTACTATCAACAATCACACCAAGACTGGCTTCACTGACGTGTTCCAATGTGGTTCCACCAACTGCAATAGCGTGGGAGAGGAGTTGTTTTGGAGAGAAGAAACACGATGTTATGGTGAATGAATACTTCGGTTTTGCTGTCATGAGTGCAAGCTGTTTTGGTGAGTCCAGTTTTCTTGATATCATTTATTGCATTTTCAAGTTCATGATGGAGGAAGCTGGATTAACTGGATTAAGTATTGTATATAGCTGAGAGTTATCAGCATAGTAAATGCCATTTACACCATGTTTTCTGACGATATCCTCTAATGGAGAAGAATATAATGTGAAAATTTGCGGACCGGTGTAAAGAAACTGAGTGTCCCCCATGAGAGAGTGTCCTAGCTACCATAGCAACATGTACGGAATAAACCGTGACCTTGTAGACGAGGCCATTTGGGTACAGTGCTGAAACAAATGATGCATACAGCACTCAATGGAGAACACAATCATGACAATAGACAGATGCGTGGTAGGACACTCAGTCACACGGACACTGTAGTATATGACACCGGCAACAGAGCCCTGCGGAACACCACTTAGCAGCTCATGTGGCTCAGATTTAATGTCACCAATTTTAACAACTTGTTTCCGACCACGAATGTAAGAGTCAAACCATTTTAATGCCGATCCCGAGATGCCATATTTAGTCTCAAGACGTTGGATCAGAGTTTTTGCAGTTTTATAGCAATTAATCCATATATTTCTTACTGACATGGTGGGTAGGTGAAAAAACACCTCCGTCTAGTTTTTATAGCTCATCTGTAAAAAAAATTGTTATACTGGTCGAACTCATCTTTATATGCCAGCTAGGATCGCAATTTGGAGCTAAAACACTTAAAACATTTTGTTTACCGATTTCTATTGTACACGGCCCGACAATTATCTAGTGTGACTTTGGAACCCATGGGCAACCCGATATGGTAGCCACAGAGCGTTCAAAATAGCCTGTACTGTGTGTTGGTATAGGCAAATGCACACCTGAAACAGCTTTTTCTCAAAAAAGTTATTGGAGAAAAAAATCATCTCAAAAGGTATGTTAATTTATAACTTTAAAAAAACGGCCCATAGTAAACATTTATCTTTCTGTACTGCTCTGAGACATTGTTCTACATGACCTGCGTGAAAAATTGAAATGAGTTGTAGACTCTGTGACATGTCCTGTGCCCACTGAAATCTTGTGCGGTATGCAGTGCAATCACATCCATCAATGGAAAGCTGGAGCTAGATTTATTTATCTATTCTTATGCGGCCAGGCCGAGGATACCCGCTTAAATTGAATTTTTGGTCACTTTTTGTCTTTCTTGCTTATAAACATTTCCAAAATTATTTATTTTCATCAGCATAGTCAGGAATGCAGCGTGAATATTCATTTAAATGGAGTCCAAGAAGACCTAGCCTTGTTTTAGATGGTGTCCCAAATGACCTCCAAAATACACACAGCCAAAAAAGAAAGTCCCGGTCTGATACTTTTGACGTAACTCAAACGTATTTATTTTATTATTCAAAAACTGATGGATGCGCCAAATTTCTTACACACAAAATGACAATTTACTTTTGCCCGATAGACATCGTTTTTACTATGAAATCGTCCATTTATGAAATTTCATGCAAGGAAAAAAAATGCACACTTTTGAGCAAATGCAAGTGCACACAGAAAAGTGAAAGAAGTTAATTCATTGAGTGGGGTCCTAATATTTTAAAAACCGCAATTAATATATCTCACAATATTATTAAAACCGAAAATATGCCAACTCTATGGTAAACAACTGCCATATAAACAAAGGAAAAAAATAAATGTAGAAAGTGGCTTTTATTGCCTTTTAATTTGCTTACATGCGGTTTTTGGTAGTTTAATGTGAAGTTAGCATAACAATTCATTCCCGAAAAGTAAAGAAAAAGAATGCCACGGTTGACCTTTGAGTTTTGGAACCAAAAATGTGTGTGCAATGCTCCCTGTATAGTACTGTGAGTATTTGAGAGTCTTGATAAAATGAAAATTGAGGGAATTTGTGCCATGCCATGGTAGATTTTTAAAAACATGATTGAGTTAAAGTGTTTAACTCAATCTTCAATGTGCGCGACCTGCCGGTTCAAGCTTCAATGTATGATAAGCGAACCTATTGTTTGCATGACTTTCAACTTATTCCTAAAGGACATATGTCAGAGTTTTGTCAAAGCTCAGTTTGACTTAATTCATAAATATATGTACATACATCACGAATTCCCGAAAAAATAAAAAATTTGATGTAAAATTAACAAAATAGGGCCATTGTAATTTTTGTTTTTTGAATACGAACGAAAACGGGCGGGATTTTCGCCACGGTTCATTGATCAAAAGCGCCCAATTTTGCTCTCCTCGTGACCGATCAAAGTGATGACCAAAACATGTGTTGACTCGAATTGTTATTGCTGACACTGTAATATGATGGATTAATGAAAGTAATATAAAATTTGAAAATAAGTTACAGAATGACTATTTTGTTCATGTTCGTTGGTTTAATTATTATTGAAGTGGCCAAAAACACTACGATATGATGGTCCAACAACGACGTAAATTAGGGATGAGTCATACTGACGTCACCATTTACTTGCGATGTGGATTTGTCGCGAATCGTTTCGAGTAAGCTATTGGGCGGAAAATTAAAAAGGGCAAAACTACTCAACAAATGTGGACAATTTTCAACTTATTTTGATTTTATAGTAATCTACGTTAATTAAGCTTTCCATCCATAACAATTTCCAAATATTTCAGAATCAGGACATATTCCTTAACTTAGCAGAAAGGGGGGACAATGAAGAGCAACCACAAGTCGAAGATAAGTGACATTGTATAAGGCATTGCAAAGGGCTTTACGAGTTCTTTCATTTAAAAAATGACCTTGCTGTAAAAAAAGCTTTAATCTACACTAGCTTGTTTTAACACAGATTGCAATGCACACAACACTTCATCAAAAAGTATCCATAAGTCATCGGCAGGACAGAAGAATTGGCGGGATTGATTTTTATTCAATAAGTATAATTTTGGTTTGCTGAGCAAATGCAAAAAAATCTTTTATGTAAGACGTTCAGCCACTGCTCGTTCAATTATATAGTTTTGATGGATTTGTATAGAATCTTTTACCACAACAAACAAACAAAAATGAGTATGAAACTTTTTGATCAAGCTTTAGAATTATACAGACTGATTCCAAAAGAAGTTTACTCATTTTTGTTGTTATATTACATATAGAGCCTTCGTTAATTAAGGACAAACTTGCCGGGCTGAGTAACATAACATTTTTTAATTGTCTCCTGGTGAATCCGTCTTTTATATGGTTTTGAAACATTTTATAGCTTCTCAGTACTTATTGATAAAAAGTGCCGTAAAATACGGTATTGCAAATGCCACCGTTGTACTTAAAAGTATAGAGAGACATTCACATTTGGACACTGTAAATGGTTTAAAATGACCAAGCGATTAATATGGGATGTTTCTAAATTACGATTTTTATCCCAGACCAACCCTCCTCAATTTAGTTAATTTCAACCATTGCCTCTCTAAATGGGAAGAATGGTCGCTTGGATTTCTATAGACCCAAAAATACTTGACACAGCTGTGCTTTTGCATTGCTCCAAACCTTAGTCAGTGGCGTAGATCTTTTTCTATTGATAGATTGTAGTCATGTAGGAAAACTATTCCAATACCAATCCAATATGCCCGCCACATGTCTGAAATCATTAAAAACTCTCGTAAAGCAAATAACAGCCATTTTGAAGAGCGCCCTCATTTTCAAAATTGAACATGTTGGCCCCCAGAGTTATATTGGTAATTATAGGGAAAACAAATACACTTGCGAACGAGAATGCTCAAAAAAATGGTATTATTCAGAAAATTAAGCGATTTTGTAATTAGAATTGGGATCCCAGATTGCATTTAAAGCGGGGCAGAGCTGGGAAAATGCTAAGTTCTGTCCGTCCATGATTGGATGAAACAGTACCACCTCAAGAAATGACCTAAGAAAGTGAATGACTGAACATAAAACAACTAATGGATGAGCGTAGACACGTCATGGCGCTATTTCCCGGCTATTTCATGATTGGAAGGCGTTTCCCAGCATAGCAGCCGTTGCATTTATTATCGGAATATCCGATATAATATTTATTACAAAAAATTTTTCGTTTGCGACACATAGACATTGCAAAGCTTAACCATTCACAGGGATTAGTTTACTAGCCAGTTACCAATGCCAACCGTGTAAAAATCTCAAACTTTAAAAATATAAAAAATTGGGGGCGCTCTTAAAATGTTGCTATTTATTGCTTAAATATTTCTGCTAGATACAAACTTGGCGCAACTCCAGGTTTTAAGCACGATAAAGGGTTATGGTTGTATTGTCATGGTATTTCAGGACAAATGCAATATAGTTGGCTACTAAAAATTAAAACGCGCGCCAGGAAAGTGATCTTGAATCTTTCAGTAGTTGAACCTATATTTTGACAATTTAAAATTTAGTTAAATAAAGTATGCTATATCCCTAAACATCCTTAGAGGAAATCTGACGATCACCACAAAAAGTGAGGTTTTTGGTAGCGGCATTTTTGCTGTTAAATCAGGAGCACTTTTTGCATTTTGTAGCATTTATGGGTCGTTTGGGATATATGTCTTTGAACAGTCTGGTATTTTTATTTTAAAAACTTGTGAGATTCAGAAGTTGGTCCAAACTTATGAATATGGAAATAGTAGGTTTGGATCTAATAAGGCAAGCCATATTGTTGCTTGTCTTATCTTGATTTTTGAAGCAATTAACCCACCCAGAAATGTCAGAGATAGGTTTCTACGGGGTTGTTGGGCCTAAAATGTCTCTCTCACAAGACTGTGGTCAAGTTAAACGATTTGTTGGCCGTATTGGATTCTCCGGGGGCGGCCATATTGGTGGGCTGGTAATGTGATGATCAAATCATATAAAGTCCATCAGTAGATCCTGTGCTTGAAAATCTACATATAGAGCACCAAAAAATATGCCCATTTTAATGAATTGAGAGTGGTTCCCGCCATATTGGATTTCTAGAAAATGCAACGGCATGGAAATTTGCACCCCTCAAGAAATGATTGAGACTGTAGAAAAAGTCTGTACTCTTTTTTCACACTGCACCCAAATTCCTCTGACACGGAATAAATCAATACTGTACAACAACATTCAAAATAATGAATAGCTCGTTCTGGAACCCGATTGTCGTAACTTATGCGCCAGAAAAACATGAGTGGGGGTCAAAAGAATCATATAATGCGATGTAGTCTAGAGTTTCGTGGATGATTTGTTGAAAAATGGCCGATCGATTGCAAATTCGATTCGATCTTCTCTTCAGGGGTTTAAAAGTTCGTCAAGTAGTATACATGGTTCTAACGAATATTTGGTCATTTTGAGATATTCTAGATGCTCAAAGAAAACTAGAAAACCATAACAAATTTAATAACGGCGCACAGTATGGGCTACCCCTAACAGCTCCCAATATTTCACTTGGGTTGAAGTTGAGACAAGCAAGATAAAGCGTCTTGCCAAGGAACACAACACGTGGGCCTCGGCGGGGCTCGAACTCACAACCTACCTAATGATCATGAGTCCTGCGCTGTTCACAAGACCACACGTGCTCTCTTTCATACACTAAGCACCAAAAGTGGTCCACAACTTGCAAAAGATATGAGAAAAAACTGCAAGATAATCAAGAGTCTTCCTATGGTTCAGGGCTCAGACGGAAGAGAAGAGAGAGAGGGAGAGGCTTTGCCTCTTAATATTTCAAACTTCCTCATCGAAATGTCCCAAAAGAATGAAGAACACAAGTGATTGTGTTTGCAAACTTTCGAAATGTAGGGAAAGGAATACGCAGTTTCTTCACATCAAATGCCGGAGTACATGTAGGATCCTTCATTCAACTTCAATGCACTAGCAAAAAGAAATTAAAAAATAGGCCTCTAACATAACCTTCAACAAATGGCCTATTTAAAGATAATCCTATCTTACAACTGGGAGATGGTTATGGGGTCACCACTTTGTTACTTCTACTCTCGTAACTCCCAATTATTTTCTATTACCAAATCACTGCATAATTTTTCATATATTAACATCTATGCATCCTCTGACTTCCTAATTAAAATCTATAATCACATCTGATCTTCGAGTCCTGAGTCAGACTCTAGATTTTCCTATGTGGAAACAATGTCAAATTTATATCACTTTTCTCTATTATTTATCCCAACTTCCTCTTTACAGACTACACCTCAATATTTCTTCCTTTCTTTTTCTTTCTTCCTTATGAAGATTCAGTTCTCCACCCACATTTTACATTGTGACGTTTACTTTTCGGTGTATTGGAACTTTCCATTTTCAAAAAAAACTACTCTTTTTTCAATTTCAAACATTTTTCCTGCCTGAATTGTTCACAAGTCTCTGCAATTTCATCGTCAATTCTTATGTATATTATGTTGATTTCGCTCGGATCAGACTATTGTCGCTCACCAATAACTCTTCAAGCACCATCATAATGCTTACAGTTACCTTACCTGTTACCTAACTGAATACCCAGTTCTGTTCTCTATCATAAAACACCAGTGTTTTTAAGTCAGGATCCCACGCTTTTTGTGTTTGGGAACACGTCATTTCATACTATCCACAATCACATTGCAAATGCATAGTTAACCACACACACACTGCACAAGTGCTCTCATTGGCCATAGTTTCTTACTTGAGTTCACGCCAGATCTACGATGTTGTTAGGATCATGGTAACTTATTGGGCCTAATAATGGGCGATTCATTTTATGATCAGGTTGCTTTCATTTTCTACTCAATACAATATTTCACCATTATTTAACTTTCTGCGATATTATCCCACCAACAGCTTCACCCTCGGCAATCAATACTACAAACCGGACTACAACTGACTATAATTCTGTTTATCTATCTACTCTTTAAAATTAATAAGCTCAACGCTTTACCATATTATCATCTTCTTATAGAGGAGCTTAACAACCACAGTAAAATTCACAACCTACCAAGATGCTTCAATCTCCATCTATTAAGGATAGTACATTTTATGGTGCAAAAACTCTCAATTTTGAGTTGTTTCACAACACAAAATATAATAAGGACTATTTTCTGCTCACATCTTTTAATTGAGCGCTTTGTATGGCCAATCTCTTTACACAACTGGAATCTTATAGTCCTTACTTCATTAACCATCCAGTTATTTCTTGTCAACTATTTTCAAGTTAAGGGGGGAAATCTACCTTAGTGTCTTAGGTAATTGGCTGAATACAATACCTTGATGCCATAACCAAATTATTTACACCAAAGAAACATAAGTGTTTATGGAATATGGTATCATAAACAGGGGTTTTGCACATTGTTAAGCATTTATGGTCTTCAATGTGTTGCAACCGAGATCCAAATATAATGAAAATGGCAGCCCTTTTGAAATCCAAGATGGCTGCACAAACCAAATTCTTTACAACTGGGGCAAATTGTTTTTTATATAATCCTAAGTGTCAAAAAGCATGGTACTGCTACCATTTTTAGTTTGAGATGTTGCTCGCAAACCCAGATATAGATCAAATATATGAAAATGGCAGCCATTTTGAAATCCAAGATGGATGCCAGAACCAAAGTACTCACAAACTAAGACAAGTGTTTTCTAAATAGAATATTAGTATCATCAACGTGGGTTATTGCTTACCATTTTAGCATTGGATGTACTCGCAAGACAAGATATAGATCAAAAATAATGAAAATGGCAGCATTTTGAAATTTCAAGATGGCCGGGCCCATAACCAAAGTACTTACAATTTAGGGCAAGTGTTTTATAGAATCCCTAGGATGCACACGTGGGTATTGCCGCCATTTAAGACCGTGTATGTTGCGCAAGCGGACGAATAGGGGGAAATTAATGAAAATGGCAGCATTTTGAAATTCAAGATGGCCTGCCTTCTGTCGCACTTCAAATTGGCAACAAGGATTTTTATTGTCATTGACCTGTCTAGAACCATGTCTGGTAGGTGGCACCTTATAGGCATTAAAAATTCCACGGGGGGGGGGACGGTATTTTGGTCAATTTGCCCCCCCCCCCCCCCACTATTAGGTATGGAAATCTTACAATACGTATTTCAAATTATTGCAAAATGTTTAGAAAACCTGTATGGTCACGCTTATGTAAAAATACGAGAGTGCTTCTTTTGGTGGGGCGGGGTTAATGTAAAGTGTTTTGGTTGGCGATATGGTGTGTGGAGAGAGAGAAATACACATTCTAATGTTAAAAGCATAAACTTTATTCTCCCACAGGCAATTTATTAAACTTCTCAAGACTTTCAAGCAAAGGTTAGACAAAGATGAGTCTGAGCAACTTAAGTATACCCAACCCAAACATCCAACATGATGCTCTGTATACACCAATATCTCAGTTGACGTCCAAAAACTTCCAGTAACAGACCTTCAGGATGAAAGACAATTAAACCAAGGAAAAACACCTCATGTTGAAGTTGTGAATAAACGGAAAAACTTAAAGCAATATTGCCACATTTTTTTGAAGAGCGCCCCAAATTTTTCAAAAATTTTGGACTTCTTTTTGGATTTGTAAACGATTGCATTGGTAAAAACTGGCTAGTAAACGATATACCTGTGAATGGTGAGATCCGAAAATTGTGTGTGGTATTGTGTCACAAAACGAGGAATTTTTGTACTAGAAGAATATTATCGGGGATCCCCGATAATAATACAACGGCGCTGGAAGCCGGGACTTCCAATGTCAAATAGCCTGGGGAGGGAAAATAGCGCCATGTACGTGTCTACGCTCATCCATTAGTGGTTTTTCAGGCAAGCAAGTTAGAGGTTATTTTATCGAGGTGCCACTATTTCATCAGGGACGAGGACATAAACGTAGCATCAAGCTTGCCGTAAGTCAATCTGGGATCCCAATTATAATTACAAATCGCTTATTTTGTGATAAATACGGCATTGTTTTTGCATTCTCGTTCGCAGGTATAGTTTTCTAGACAATTACCAACCTCACTGGCAAAACTATCAAAATTTTGAAATTGGAGGGCGCTCTTCAAAAAATGTTGCCTAATTTTCTGTAATGTTCAATGGGGAAAAACCCGCTGTTTCAGTGGGTACCGACCGGGCAGGGGTAAAGTTTCTACACTGGCTCGACAAAGCGGGACGATATGGGCAAAATATAAATTTTCATCCTCTTCTGGGAATTTTGACCAATTTAAACCTAAATTTGGGCAAATAGAGTAGTAAATTTGGCGATTTTCGCGCGTTTCGTCAAGTTCAGACTGATTGTCAGCAGATGACTACGAATTTGCTCTCTGCCGGGACGACTACTTGGGGAATTTTGCCCCGTCTGGATCGAATACCTCGGTAAGACCAGTGCTGTTTAAAAAAGGAAGACAAAATGCACAGTAGGAACGCCAACGACGCATAATACCGTTTAAAAAGGTTAACGAACTTGGAGAGACTCCGCATAAGCACTGTGGGTCACGGAACGATTTTTTCTTTCGCCGCAGATTTTCATAAGCGGATTTTAATTATTTATAAAAAAGATAAAAAAAATAAAAGAATTATAATATTAATTATTTAAACCACATGAGAGGAACAATTTTTCCCAGAGACTGCAGGCAGGATAAATCTTAAAAAAAAAAATGGGTAGATTTTGTTTAAAAATATCAATGTATTAATCGGCTTCTCCATCGTCGACAAATTTGGTCATGATCAAGCATCCAATCCAGCAGAGTTTTGCAATGTTACATTGTTCAATATGGCCAAAGTGACTTTAGCTTCCTATATCAAGCTCCATGGTGTTTGTTCTGATTACAAGGATTCCAAAAGGTATAGTTATACTACCTATGGCTTATAGTTTTTGAATTATGGGGTAAAAAATTAAACTGTTAATAAAAATGGTTTAGTTTAGTTTATAAGGGGGTCAACAAATAAAATTGCTCCAATTTGTGTAAAACGTGGTTCAAATTGTTGGTTACGTTCATGGAATGAATATAGGAATGTTTTTTTGACTATAATTGAGTGTTGGTTATTAACCAAATGGCGAATAGTAGATCAACAGCTATTTGCTTCTTTCTTTGACCTGTGACCTATGTCTGAGATAACATGGAAAACTACGGCATTACAGGGTTAAGGCCAACTATAATCATTTTAATACTTAAAGCTAGGAAACAATTTGTACTACATATTACTGAAATCAAAGCAACTTTATTCTTTGAACCATGTACACACCCAAAATTGACCTCTTTTCACCTTTTGTTACAGTTTACCATAACTCCGAAACTAAGCCATTTAAACTACACCTGTTTTCTATGAATACTTGTGTTAATCTGAGGAAAGCGTGTCGTGTACTTTTCAACATGATGGAGCATTTAAAATTTTGACCCTGTAAACCTTGAATCAAAGCGGGGGTCCATGAACGGGGGGGGGGAAAAGTGCCCCATGATTTATGGGACTATCATATAAAAGTACATGTGTATAAAAATCACAAATGTATCCGGGAAGCGACAGTCGTTACTACAGTCCCCTTGATATCAAGTAAGCTTAAACCGTGTGGTTCAGAGTGATAATATTAATTACCCGAAAACTATTTTTTTTGTGACAGTCGCATATTAAAGCCCCGAGTATGCGTTCGCAGGCCGAAATAAATTTTAACGATACCGATAAATCGTCTGGCAGGGCGATAATTAGGGCACCATTACGATGAAAAATGAAATTTTTGCCGTAAATTTTAAGAATGACTCGAATGTTTTTTTCCCTATGATGATTCTTTCTCAATATGTAAGCTGAAAAAGTACTTGTACTGCAGTTTTTGCACTTGTCGCCAATCAAGTCTGCGTACAGTTCAAGGATGAAAGAGCACCTCATGAGATTGCATTATAATTGATTGATAGTTAGTGTATTTTGTTTAGTCAAAAAAAAACAAAAAAACTAGATATTTTATTATTCACACACAAATCGTTGTCCCAGGTTTAATGTTCAATCAGTATAGGGTCGTTTGAGAGAGGCTTGTAAGTTATACAACTTATCTGGTGAGCGTAAGGCTTGCACGAACTTCGCTCTAACAAAGACTCTGGTGATCAAACCCAAGATAAGGGTGGAGCAGTGGTTTTGGTCGAAGGAGCTGTATGTTGCTGAAGCCAAGCGACAACTAGCAGAAGCTGGTGCTCACGCTTACGTTTTAGTTTTGATGGTCAACACTACTCCAGGTTAAAGGTGTAGCCATGGGATCAAAGATGGGCCCAGGCTTGGTATGCATTTATGTTGGCTACTTTGAGGATACTGACTTTTTTAATCGTTGATGACCGCGTACCAATTCCTATACAGACGATATTATGGGAGGTATGACGGGACCGTGTGAAGGGTGATTGGAGAGATTCAGTTCAGTTTGTTTGGAACTTGATGCAATCGCTACAATTTACCTGCCCAAATTCATAAAACCTTGTGAGTTGCTGGCAACTAAGGCCTGTTAAGATTCTAAAATCCCTAATATGCAAAACTACGGAGGTGACAACTAAATTGAAATTCATCAAAACCTACTAAGAACCTGCTAACTAGTTTACATACTAGGAAAGTCGGTTGCCAAACTAGCTCATCTTTTGTCTACAGATTGGTGCTTTTCGGGTGGAATGGCCTTGAGGTGCAGTGTGGGGCATGTAAATTAATAATCCAATAACTACCCTTTTGTGTTTGAGTCTGTTCATCTCAGAGCATTAACATGCTTTGATCAACTGTGAAACCATAATCAAAATGATGCCAATAATAATTATAGTCGCTTCCGTATATATAGGGCCTGTACACATATATCGAGAGTTGACAAACAGAAGGTAGTAACTCAGCACTTGAAAGAAAGATTTAAAGATTTCTTTAATTCTGCTATAATACTGTTTCTGAGAAATGTGATTTTTATATTTTCTACTACGCAATCTATTCATTTTAATCCAAAATGTAAACATTCATATAGCTCATATATACGGGACTGTAAACAAACATGATATAAACTTTAGTAAACAAAGAACAATTTTTTATTATGAACAGCAAGAGTTTAAAAAAAATCTTAATATTTCCTTGTGTAGGTTTAATAATTATTTTCATTGCAAATATAATTATAAGCATTATTTTGGGGGCCTGTCTTTACACAAAGGTCCCCCTTTCCCTTTTCACTGATGCTTATACGGCATATGGTTAATGCAAATGAAAATGAAGACAAACTTTACCATCATTTTTATCAAATGATAATATATTATAATTATATATATATCTATAATATATATCTATATATATATATATATATATATTATATATATATATATATATATTAGAATCATAGGTGCTAAAGGGTACGCACATACGCATTTGAAGTGATTTTTAAATGGCCGTTAGGACTATAAAGATAGACCAGAACAAGTCAATGGAAAGAAAGAAAGATCAGAGTAGAAGAAAGCCTCGAAAGAGGAACTCGCGGGAATCGAAACACGGGTCACCTGCGTAATGGCAAGTGTGATAACCATATACACCACGAGGCCCACACTCGTGGAGATGCAACTCTTAATATATATGATATAATATATCTATGTTTTTATTTGAGATATATAGATATGTAATTGTTTAATTAAATATCACATAAATATAAATCAATAAGTTGTAGCAATAAACTTCCGTGGGTTAATTTAGTCGTAAAATATTTACAGAAAGAATAATAATTAATATTGTGTTCTTCACTGATTAGTGCAAATAGTGAGTAAGAGTTGCTCTGGATCAAATCTAAATTTAGCAAGATTATTAGAATGAAAACCAGCACTAGTAAAGTTTTATGAATTTCTTCAATAGTAATCAACTAGGCTTAGCTGGCAACTAAGTCCCATTTTAGTTGCCCATAGGCCTTAGTAAGGTTTTAGCATTTGGGGCCCTGACTATTAGGACACCACCATTCCAATTCTTGGATCTCATTGCATTTATGTTTCATACTGATAGTCTTTCTACTATATAGATTACAAGCCTACGATTCACACGGTTACCTGTTATACTCATCCAGTCATCTGAAAACATGCAAGAACTCCATTCCATATACTCAATTCCAACGTCTTCGTAGAATCTGTAGCAATGATCACGACTACATCATTACGTTGGACGAGATGGCACCCGTAATTGACTCCGCCTTACAGAAAACCCTTCATAGCCCAGGAGCTAGTAGACATTTGTAACACATCTCAGTACAAAGGTTTGGTGATTTTATGTATGACAGACTGACCGGAACACCTGAAACATAATTCTTAATTGGCACAAATAGTGCCTTAAGGAGAGGGGGCCAAGTCAAGTTTTGTACAGGGTCAATGTTAATTGATTCAGCATGTTGAAAGTATCCCATGGTCCTTTGTCTAACCACAGGATTCAGGAAAGGTATATTTGTACTATCCACAACGTATAGTGTAAGAGTTTATAGGCCTAAAATCAAAAAATCTAAAAAGGGTCAATTTCAGTTGTACAGGGTCACAATTTTTAAGTTGCTCGCGGATTTGGATAAAAAATGGGCAAATTATTGGTGGAGCTCATAGGATCAAAACAAGAATATTTTGTTGACTGTCTCAAATGCTTGCTTAGAAAGTGGGGGAAACAAGTGTCAAGCCCAAATTGTATGCCATGGACGGTTTGACCTTCGTGCAGCTCACGGGTGCAGCCACTTTAACGGTGATCATCACACCAGTGATGACTGCCCAAATTACGGGCATTCTTTCTACCTTTGGAAATTCTGATAAGGACCGCCACAAACAGGGGGAAGGGACTCCCGATGTTCGATACTAGAGTTGGATTTTGGAGGTTGCCGATCTCCTGTTGGACTCTATGGAAAACAAATCCTAAATCGGCATGAATATGCCTGATTGATTTCTATAAAACCGCTGTATAACCAAAGCAGAACAGGTCAGTGCTTGGTCTTATCATCACACTTAGAACCATGAAACCTTATGGCATGAACATTAGACTGGACCTTTGAAAATGCACTGTTTCTTATTTGAACGTTTTTCCAATTTGTATTAATCAACGTATGGTGTCAACTTTCTTCATGCGTTTTCGCAGGGGAAGGTCGAATTTATTTGGCAATCCCGTGTAACAACACTAAAAAAAAAAAAAAAAAAAAAAAAAAAAAAAAAAAAAAAACGGCAGACGGAAAATTGGCACTCTATATAAATACCTAGTAAACATGTGTATAGATTCTATGGATTCAGATACATATACGTCATTTTTCTGTCATAACTGTGCGAAAACGGTTTGCTGCAAAGAGTCACACCCATAAACGAATCCCATACGTAACTTCACGAAAACATGCGTCTAAGCTAGTGACAAATCAGGTCCTTGGAAGGAAATTTTATCAAAAGGTGGTTCCACAATAACATGAGGCAGGTCCTGTCAATACGTCGGGTATACGTTTTGTTGCATGACGCGGTCTTCTCGGTGCGTTGTATACGTTTTTCGTGCTCGGACCTCATGGAGTAGTATTAGTTTCGTTATTTATTCAGGGAATTCCTTCAATACAAAGTACGTGGCCCCAGGGGCCCGGACAAAGCATAGCAATAATACAGTAATTAATTACAAAAGAATGGCAATATAGCATGAAAACGGAATAAACTGCAAGCATAATTTAACATGGCAAGATTTATACAACAATAACAATATAAATAGCAGTTATAGAGCAATTACATTTTGAATTCATTCAGGCTCATAATTCAAAATTGGTACAATATTGGACGAAAGATATTCCATAATTTTTGCTCCTCTAACTGGAACTGTTCTTTTGCCAGCAAAATATTCCATGAAGGAATGAGTAAAGTGTTTTGAGTCTGGCTTCTAGTACTTTTTGTGTGCACTGTATGAGTAAAAGTAAAAAACTGGATGAATTACTACAGAGCTATATGTTGAGACACTTGAAGACAACGATAATTAACTGATAATCCGCACCTAATTACTAATTTGTATATCCAACCATGATCTTTCATCATTTTATCTACGAGGTTTCTGATTTCGGATGAAAGGAGAACACGAGCAAGCCTGTTTTGCAAGACTTCAGTTTGTGATGGTTATAAGCATTGAAATTTGACCACAAACTACAATAGTCAAATGAGGAAAAACAATAGCTTTTGCCAGCATATGTATTTACAGTACTAGAAGGAAGAAAGTATTTAACTAAACTCTGCGAATTACACCAATACGCTTTGACACATTAGACGATACATATTGTACATGTTCATTCCCCACCACGAAAAGTTTTGTGATCAAGACCAACCCCCTAATATTTAAATTTAATAACCCCCTCACCGCTCATTATCATAATAGATAAAATTCATTAAGATTGTTAAGGTTTGAGTGACTGCAAAATCACATAGCTTGTGTCTTAATATTAGGGTGAGCTTGTGTGGGGTGGATTTGAACCAACTAGCTATACTGTCAAGTTGTACTTAGGTCATTTTTTTGTAATGAATTGGGTCATCTGAACTAATAAGAGATTTTGTGGTCATCTTCATACATAATACACTTACATATAACAGAATCATGAGAGAATTAACAAAATGTTTTGGAAAAAAAATTTAAGTTTTAATGGAACCCAAAATGGACCCCTATGGGATCCCAACATCAATGTTCATGAAATCCGAAAGGGTAGAAATTAAAAGTTAACAGCGCTTGTGATCTACCACTAAGATACTCAAAACAATTTTAGTGCACAATTAGTGATACGAAGATTTTAATTACTTAAAAGAAGGCTGTGGGTTAACATATTCAAATCTTCTTCAGATCTAAACGATAAACCCCTTTTATTTTGCCCAGTATGCATATTACTAAGAATATAGTCAGCACATCTAAAAGACAGTATAGTACTATGATTAGTTTTCTGAAACAAGACGGGCATGTGATTCAATAGATGTTACAAGTAGATACCATATCAGCTTGATAGTAACAGTCAGTTCTAAGATCTTAGATAAAATGGGAAGAACAGATATAGGACGGTAATTGCTAACATCACTTTTGTCACCATCCTTGAATATAGGTGTAACCTTAGCGGTCTTTTTCATCAGGGGAGACTGAAGTGACCAGTGCAAGATTACAAATATATGCAAGGTGGTGCAATGATTGGTGCACTAGCTGACGAGGCTTATTTACAAATATTGTCCTTTGCCAGTAGATTTAATTATTAGAAAAACTACAAATCTGGTCAAAACAAAATCAGGAGTGATAATACAAACTTAAAATTTTCATAATCCTTGTTACTTAAAGGTAGTTTGATACTAGCACTTGTATCACAATTACAGCATCCTTACTTTATTAGCAAATTGTTTCCTATAGTGGTTAATTAACTAATTAAAATGACTTAGCAGCTTCTTTATCACTAGAAGTGAAACCATTTGCTGTGTGTAAGGTACTTGCCGATGATTGATTGCTAGGTATTAATTTCTTAATTTGTACTCCATAATTTCTTAGAATCATTAATATATCATAATCAATTAGTACAGTAGTTTTCTTTTTCTTCTCTTTTCTTCAAAGTCCGTTTTTAGTTTATTCACTTGAATTTCTTAATTGCCTAGCCTTAAAATACTCCGTCCTTGAGAGCTTATTAGTTTTGTAAGCCTTAGAAAAGTAATAGTCCTTATCAATAGAAAGTTTAATATATTCACTATTTATCAGTCTGAAGTTCTGAGGAGCCCTTGACCCTTTCTCTCCTCCCTAACTGGGCAATTAAATCGCAGATATGCAATGATCAAACATTCCTTAACTATAGGTAGGCATTGGATTGTCACAACATTACTACAGTAATTATCTTATCCCAACTTGTTTTCTTACTGTAAATCAATAAATTATTGGCATTAAAGTTCTTAAAATCTCTACTAACTTTATTTTCTTAGGTGGCACTTTAACTTTCTTATTTTTAAACGAACTACATACAAATTGTGATCAGAAATTCCGGTAAATTATGGGAACCCCAGAAGAATAGATTTTATCTGGCTTTGAGACAAAAGCTAAATCTATAATAGTCTTTGTTGTTTTCATTTCTCCTTGTATGTAGTCATATTAATAAGTTGATTTCATATTACTGTACACTGTTACTGTTGGATGCAATGGTATTAATTCTTATTTTGAGTTAGGTTTTTTTTTTACTTCTAAACACTTTACTTATATATATAACATATCCAAATCCAAATTTAAAGTCGCCAACAACTATGACATCATCATAAATAGTGGTACAGTTTTGAAAGATAGAAGCCTAATTTGTAATGTGGTAATCAACGTCTAGGTTGTTGGGGGGGTTGGGGGTTTTGGGGGGGGGTCTATATACAGTGGGGGCCAAGGAGGATAGGTTTTGTGTGTGGCAAATTAAGTTCTATCCAAAGTGCCTCAACACTGGGTGTTAGTGTTACAAATCAAATCAGATTTTAATCTTTAAAACCAATGACAATGCCACCCCTCTTAAATAACTTAAAATACCCCCTGTTCCATTTCCATTCTGTCCTGCCTGTCAATTCCTACAGAGCTTGTAAACCATCATTGCTCACAATCACTGTCATTAATAAAACCACATCTAGCTCTCATCTAACCAAGTCTCCAGTTATACATAAAAACAATCTAACTTATTATGCTGAGTAAATCTCTCTAAAACACATGAAATTCGCGACTTTATTTATATTACGTAAGCTTAAAAAGCTAAAAACGGACAAATTAAGATGCATGCTGGCCTATTTTAAAAAAATAAAAAATTTAAAAAACACAAAAACCTTTTAATTCTCATTTTGCCAAAACACAACCACTGCATCACAATTGAAATCACTAAAGTTCCCTAAAAAGGAAAGGGAAGTTTCATCATTTTGACATCTATAAAAGCAATTATTACAAAAACCAGTTTATTACTAACATTTTGTTTCAATCATCAATACATTTTAACATGAAAATCAGTGTAACAATTACTACTACTACATGTACTATAGCAAATGCAAGATTGTTCAATTTTCTGGTACAGTACAAACACAGCCGCTCTACACATGACACAACCAAGAAACAAACAACAAGACAGCTTGCCACAACAATACGCACTCATAACTAGCACTCAATAAGCACTACTACATTGATAGCACTTAGCAATAGCACCCATTGATTGCGGTTTTGTGGATGGTTTACCTCACGAATACCAACCCCTCAGTGGATTTGGATCTAGAAGTATTGCAATTGCAATTGCAACTTAGTATGTGGTTGAAATTTTTTTGGTATCAAATACACTAAAACCTCAGAATAACATAAGCATTTATGATTTTTTGGATTATTTGTGCTTTGATATTATTGACATGAAAAATATTTGCAAATTGAATTGCAAAAAAACTGATTATAGTATTGTTTGGTTTAACAACGTAGTTGTTCCCTGAACCCTAGTGAAAGCTCCTTTCAGGGTTTTGCATTGTCCCACAAAGTTTTTTTTCACACAGTCTGGTTTTGCTGCTACTAACTACCACTCTCTTGCTACACCACACAACAGTCTGGTTTTGTGCTACTACCCTTAACCCCACCACTACCGCAGTTACCCTACTGAAACATCTACTTTACTACCTGAAAATCCATTCGAGGAAGCTGACGATTGCTGAATAAAGTCTGTGCAAGTAATTTTTTGTGCCAGACCTGTTTAGATGTAGACCATCCCATGCAAGGTGAATGAAGTCTCAATGGAACTGTTATCAATATACGTCCATTTTGCAAGTTTACAAAGGTCACATAGTCTTGCATTATATTCTCTTATCCATGCAGCATGTCTGGGTTGGTTGAGCAGTTAAGGATGAAATCATTATGTGATTAGTCGATAGGCGTGGTAGGACTCCATCTACATGAGAAAGAGACTCATTTGAATAACTAACGTTCTAGCCGTCTAGGAGTTTTGAATGGCGCGAAAATTGAATTTCAATGCATTTTTCTCCAAATTTCTTCTACTTAACTAAAGTTCGCAGAACAAAAATTGTTAAAATGAATCTTCTTGCCGTATGGTGAAAATTGAAGGAATTTCATCAAGGCGGGTTTTGTAGTTCAATCAGGATATTAATGCCGATTTAGGATTTTTTTCCGTAGAGCTCCATAGAAGTCGGCAAAAATCAAAATCCCAACGCTAGTATCGAACATCAGGCGTCCTCCCCCCCCCCTGCAAAACGTTGGTAATATATGGGCCATTCTCAAAAAAGTGAAGTCAGAAGAGTATTTCCTTTTTGAATCCACAATTGTTTGCATTTTGCTAAAATAGTAACCGTGTTAATGTTCTTTTAGTACTTTGCGAGATCTACACGGACATATAATTAGTTTTCTAATACTTTAAATATCATGATCTCGGTCAGTTTACTCCATACACCACTAAAAACAATGCCAATGTGTTCCGTCGCTCTGTGCACGTATTTTATACAATGCTCACAGTCTCAATAATCAAATATTTTATTCATACCAGTGGTTTTTATTCTTAAATGCATCAGCATTATGATAGGTATCAATCTTCCAGATAACATTTCTTGGTAAGCTACAAGAAGCCAATATATGGATTCCGCGAAATCATTGTATATTAACGTTATCAATGTTTAACACTCAAGTTATCTGAAAATGTAATTTGCAATGATAATAACCCTTTTGCATAGCTCAAAGGCAAAAAATGTATACATTGGTAATTCATCACAATCAAAAATGCTTGGTTGCAAATTTGGCCTCGATAAAAATTATATTCCAAATTAAATGCGTCCGTTTTAAGCATGTTATTATTACGTTTATAGGCAAATCTAAATTAAGTGAGAGTCTAGACGACTAAGAGATATATACTTGACTATAGACACACATACCTTGACCTTGACCTTGAGTAGTCGAAATAATTAGGATTAACATTCACTCGCCCAAGTATTAGACACTGAACGCATCAAAATGTATATTCGTTACGTATATTACGTTATCCAAAACGAGGACGAAAATACAGGATCCTCTATTAACGTCGCCGGTAATTTTGTCGCTTCTGCCCCAATGCTCCTCGATGTATTGTTGAGAATTTGTTGCCCCAAATAGGTAAGTTAGTCACTTTCTTTAACCGTTTTACCCAATAGTTTTGCGTAATAATATACCAGCTGCATGGTACCTTGTGCTGTGGTGGTGAGCACTTTGTGGTACTATACTATGGAAGTATAATTCTTGTAAGTACTGCCAACAGCCGTATGCCCATGCAGTGTGGCAGGGGTTCATGTACACGCTATTAGTGTGATTATGGGGTTTTTAGTTGCACATTACTGGCTCGTGCGTGAGATAAACGTAATATACGCAAAGTTTTAGGGCCTATTTAAATTCTTTTTGTTACAATCTTTTTTCACAATTCTTAAAATGGTCCCATGGTTATATAGATTTGTGTGAATGATAGAAACAGAGAGTGTTTACGTCGGACTTTCCGCGACTAGTAGATATGCCAAGGGAAAAGAATATATGCCTATACCTCAGTGTCGGCTGTTTAAAATACCACTGTGGCAAACTTAATGATCTGTTATATAAGATCTTAACATATTAATATTTAATTCTTATTTTTTTAGCGTATCGTAAAAATAAACAAGAACTTTCACAGGAGGAGACTCAACCCCTGCACTAACGAAGCTTAAACGCGTCCAGAAATATTATATACTAGAGCTGAATTGTACCACCCGAAGCAAGAAAAGAAGGGAATATGGCTGTGATTCTCCAAGAAGCCACAAGCCAAGAAAAGGAAAGAAAATGGCAGCCGCTGCTCTGTGGGAATAATGCGATTCAAATGAAATAAATGATAACAAATTATGACCACGGATTGGTATAAGGGCCAAATTGGAGACACTATAACTTACTGCGGTGTGAAAGCTTTTGAAAAGTATTAATTTAGGGATATAGGCCTACGATGTGGTTTTATAAAAGAACAAAATAACCTAATTCGAAAAATGGAAGCTACATTTTGTCATTGTTTGAAGTAAAAAACACCTATTTACTATTTCACTGTCCTTTTTAAACATGTTGAAAGTGGATTTACAAAATACGTGTTATTTACTGCATTATGATGTATATTAGTTTATCCATACCAACAACGTGAAAACGAAGGATATTTAAATAGATTTCCATCGTACTTCACTGCAAGTTGCTAATTGAATTTTAAAAAGGTTAAAATAAACAAAAAAACAGAACAAGTAAAAAAAAAACGATAAAAACCAAAATTGTTAAAACATTAAAAAAAAAAAAAATCTTGTCTTGTTTTGGAAACTTTTCATAAAGCGATAAAAAATACAAAAGACGTAGAGAAGGACTGCCGTTTAAAGTACAAATTTGTATCATACCAGTTTTTGCTTTCACTACACGCATTCCTGATATGGTCCTCCTCACCATTAAGTGAAGAAAAAAATTCATGAATTCAGTAAATTCAAAAATTTGAATTTTAACATCAAAATTTACCGAGATGCATCTCGGATAACGTAATATACAAGCCGCAAAAACGGAAAAAAACAACTTAATTTGAAGGTTCAAATGTAAAAATAATGGGAACATGGTGTTCATAACTTTATTTTTCCTGATTTCATGATATTTAGCAAATCAAAAATGTATGAAACTACATTTTTGCGCGACTTGTTTTTTCCCGATTTTTTCAAATTGAATGTGGCTTTCACTTTTTTGAGAAAGCCCATATATAACTGTTGTAATAATATAATATAAACAGTATTACAATAACACCGTATTTTTTACAATTCCACTATCTTTGGGAATTAGGAGTGCTTCAATCCCAGTACAGAGGGGCGTAAAAATAAATTTCAAGTATAGACCTCTGGAAGGCAACCGTACGCCTGAGTTTCACGGAATACCCTCACTTGCGATCGCTGGGTATCCGATCTTCAGACGGATGATGTCATATGGTCGTGTGTCAACCAAACAAACAATGCATGTATACACATGTTATGATGTCACGACTCAGGCCTTCCAGCATAGGTCCACTCTTAACTTGTTGGAGAGGGCTAAACCACTACGAGTAGTGGGAAGCGTATTAAAACACAGCAAAACAAATATTATGTACAGGTGACCTATCTTGGAATTTCAGGAGAGAGTGCTCAAATCCCATTAACAGGAAGCGTGAATACATTTTCAAAAGTTAGACCTCTGGAAAAGCAATAGTTAATCCTGAGTCTTAAGGTATCCCGCTTTAAGGATAACTGGGGGATCCGAAATCTTCAGAGGATGATGTATTATGGTCGTGTCTTAACTAATATTAGTTTTTTAAAAATGACAAATTTAAATTAAATTAATTGAGATTTGTCCTCCATTTTAGAGGGCACAACCTGGCCGGATGATGAAACTATCAGCTTGGTTAAAGACGATCTTCCACTGGTGATTTTGGACTTGACCGCACGAACGAACGCCCGCGGGCACATGTTTATTGGTGTAGTATGGTTTGGGCTGGATGAAAAATAACTCTGGTTTGCATTCCAACCATATTAAGTAAAAAAAAGATTATACGTCCTGTGTGCTGACTCGCTTACTGCAAAGCACATGCCACCCCCCTTTAAGAAATTAAATACCTTATGTATTTTTTGATCTACAAACACAAACTTCAGGTTTCTCTTTTTATGTTTCAAAGTTCAAAAACGAATTGCTTCCTAAATTGTTTTCAAATTTACTTTACAATGTAGATCGATTCATATCTCATGAGACTAGTCTGCAAAGGAAGCTCTAGACCCACAAATCCCGACCCATTGCGAGGAATACTATTAAAACGCATGCCCATTACTTTGGATGATATTAATGTCAACATCCGAAACTGTAATACTCCCAAACACTTTAATTAATATCCGTTATAAAGGATATTTATTTTACAATATCTTGATAGCATTTGTTTGTTGCTGTATGATTTAGATTTTATCACGTACCGTTTGTATGTAATTGTCACATGTAGGTTGAGTGAGCAGTGTGTACAAATGGGTCCTTTGGGTATGCCTTCGCATATCCTACGGGTATGTTCCTTATTTTTCGTATCATATTTGCGCAATCACCTATTGTCAATATTTTTTTGCCATAAGATGCGATAATAATATTGCCTTAAGAGGGAAGTGCATTTTGGTTTTACATCAAATTCCCTTCTTCTTTATTATATACTAACGCATTTTGATGCGTAGATCAGTGTGTGTTAAGGTACGTATATGTGGGGCACATGTGCACATGTGTATGTTTGTTTTTTATAAAATAACGTATACGTAATGCTATGTCTGCACATGTACTCTTATGCATAATTAGCTTCTCACTTACTAGCATTCCGATAGAAGAGGCATCAAGTACAGATCTTATAAAGACTTTGATATGACCACGTTTGAAGTTGATCTCAAGCAGAAATGGCAGGTGATTCTTTCTGAGGATGCTCCAAATGTACAAGCCGATTTTTACACGTAATTCGCGCAGTACTTGATAAACACTGTCCTGAAAGATCAAGATCTAAGCAAAACTGATCCAAAAAAATGGGTTTTTATGATGAATGAAATGTTTAATGCTCGCCGTGTAAGAAGGAAATTTGAACGTCAATTGAGGAAACTCGAGCTACTGAAGATCATCAGCAAATTCTGGAACAACATCAAACTGTTAATAAACTGATCAAGAACATAAAATTGAGTATTTCAGGGCTACTTTAGTTCGTTGCTGATTCTAAGACTATGTATAACACTGTGACTCACTTCTTAACTCGTCTGTCAAAAAACTCCCATCATGTGGTTGTGTCAAATGCTACATTGAGTATAAGTTTTGTTTCACTATTTTACTGACAAAGCGCTGATATCAGAACTCAGCTTTCATGTTTCCGTTCAAAGCAATGATAGCGGTTGGTCTTGATGAGTAGAAGTGTGATATTCATGGAAATGTCAATAGTCTCTCTAAAGTAAGTTTGTACCAAACGTGTTGCAAGAGTTTACCATTGTTAGCGAGGATGAGATGCGGAAGATTGTGCCAAAGCTTCCTAATAAAACAAGTCCCCTTGACCCAATTCCGACTTGGTTGTTAAAGAAGTGCGTTGACACTCTCTTACCAATTATCAGGTCCATCATCAACAATTCTCTCAAATTTGGTTCTTTTCCTTTGATTCTTCTCGAGGCCATTATCACTCCTTTGATTAAAAAGCCCAATTTAAATCCCGATATTCTCAAGAATTACCGGCCTGTGTCAAATCTCATTGAGTATCCAGCTATCTCTAGACTAAAACAGCACTTCCAAAGTAGTGAACTCACTGAAACGTTTCAGTCCGCATACAAATCATCTTATAGTACCGAGACAGCTTTACTTAGGGTTAAAGATGACATATTATGTGAGCTTGACAATGGCAGGGCTGTTATACTTGTTCTTCTTGATCTCTCTTCTGCATTGACACTATTGATCATAATATTTTAGTTACAAGAATGCAGAGAGAGTTTGGGATCTCCGGGTTTGTTTTAAAGTGGCTTGAAAGTTATCATAAAAATCGTAATAATAGGGTCTGTGTTCTTGGTGAGTATTCTGAAAGACTGCCTTTGAAATATGGTGTCCCTCAAGGGTCAGTGGCAGGTCCTATTTTCACGGCCTACTCCCAACCAGTTGCAGCCATCATCAACCATTTCAATGTTTCGTATCACATATATGCTGATGATACACAGCTTTACGTTAGTTTTGACCCAAAGTCACCGGGGGACGCAGCTGCCGCTCAGCTTAGGCTTACGCAATGTATCTCCCAAGTAAGATCGTGGATGCTTGCTAATAAGTTGAAGCTCAATGACTCGAAAACTGAGCTTTCCTTGTTTGCATCTCCTAGGCACGCAGAATCTGTGTCCCTCCTTAACATTCATCTGAAAATTGGTGGTTCTGTGATTTATCCTTCTTCTGTAAAGAACCTAGGTATCACATTTGACAGCAGCCTCAATATGAAACAACATGTTAGTTCACTTTGTCGCAGTATAAACGTTCATTTACGTAATCTGTCTAGAATTAGAAGATTCATCGACAGTTCTACATGTGCACATGCAGCAAGATCGTTGATCCTTTCTCGGCTTGATTACGGCAATTCACTGCTTGGTGGTTTGTCTAAATCTGATTTGTTGCGTCTTCAAAGACTTCAAAACCGTACAACGCGTCTCATCTTTTTAGCTGATAAGCGTGCCAGCGCTACTCCATTAATTCGTGAACTTCACTGGCTGCCAGTCAAGCAGAGAATTGGTTTCAAGGTCTTGGTGGATGTGTACAACTGTCTTCGTGGTACAGCTCCCAGGTATTTACAGGAACTTGTTAGCCTGTATACCACTGGTCGTACAGGACTTCGGTCCCGTAGTGACATAACTCGCCTTGAAATTCCTATTGCAAAGAAATCTTATGGGGATAGGCGTTTTTCTGTTATTGGTCCCATTTTGTGGAATTCCCTTCCAGTTCACATTCGGGAAGCAAATACTGTAAAATCATTCAAAAAAAAGACCCATCATTTTTCTAAAGACTAAATGTGTTGTTGTAATAGGTCTATGTGCCTTTTTATTTATGTTAATTTTGGGTGTATATTGACAGTGTATAATTTTACCATATTATAGATTGTATATGCTATATCTTGTCTATTGCTGTGCATTGGGTTTTTATAAGGTTTATTTCTTGCCATTATTTTTGTAATGCTTTTAATATATTTTGTATGTATTTTTACGGGTTTTAATCTGTACAGCGCATAGATCTAGTTGGATATGCGCTTTATAATCGCCTGTTAATAATAATAATAATAATACATTATTAATGTTATTTTGGGTGGCCAAACTTGCTCGAGCTTAGGCTCATTTTTGGCAGCCCTCCATTGTCGTAATCCATGTCTTCATTTATGTGCAAATGGAAAATAAACTGAAACTGAAACTTCTTACCATTGGTAACAAAATAGTACCAACATCCCCATTATTATGTCACTATGACATCATTCTGACGTAATTCTAGGCATGTTTGTACTCATGTTACCCCCCCCCCATGCATCACTTTGGGATCACCCTGTGTCGCACCTATACCTCGGTTGATGATTGTTTTTGGATGAAAAGGAGCAGAAAATGTCATTTGACAAGTACATTAAATGATTTGGCACCAAAAAGGGGGGTTTTAGAAAGGCGGGAAAAAACATGAAGGAGGCGATAACCACGCCTCCAACCCCCCCCCCCTCCTTAGGTAAACGAGGGTTATTGATAATATGTCGATAATATTTTAACATGTTTAGATGTTTAAGGATCATTTCAGTTAAATTTCACCTCATCGGATAATTTTGAAAATTTGTCTTTGGTCAAAATGCCCGTTCTGACCACTAAGTCAAGTCACTATAGATGAGGTGACATGTGACGTCAATGTCGGGCAACGAACAAAGCACTGCCCGGCAGAATGCGTGAGCACCTGCAGGGCTTGTGCTTTTAAAATTCGCGCTCAATCAGGCGTGATAAGGCTATTGAATGCTGT
>JAMKCH010008246.1:0-137011 GCA_023653785.1 Ophioderma brevispina
TTGACTCTTGGCATTTGTGCAGTGTCCTCTATGTGCGTGGAAGCATGCTGAAACACGTGAGGGGGAATATCAAAACCATTTTCTTTACTGGCGATATGTGCCTATATATGTATGCAAGAACATAGAGTTATCGAATTAGATTTGAGCTAAAACTGTTTTACAATAAAACAAAAACAAGGACAAAAACGATTGCGTATTAGTATTTTCGTATTCGTCTTTATTAACCATCAAACAAAAATAAATGAACACATCAAAATGATTAAAAAGGGTGGATGGAGGAGATACAACTAAAGGCAAAGCCTGAAAAGTTGTTGCACCACCTTATTAAAATTACAACAAAGGGACACAGAACAGGACACAAAAACAACATAAAGGGACACGTACATGTGCGGTGGCAAGAACATATAAATAACATCTAAAAAACAGGCCTACATTATTAGTGCTCTTCATCTGATCACGTTTAACTCTCCCAATACGCAACACGGTGCGTCACCAACGACAGTCGCGGGCAGAGGCGACGCACTGTATCGCGAAATGCAAGAATTAATTTATAAGAAAAATAAGTTTATATTTTAAGAAATTAAATATTTAGAAAGAAGTGGCGTTTTGAGTATTTAGAAAAGATCGGAATGACTTCTTGAATATTTTCAATTGGGTAACTCATTTAGTTGATTCGGGAAGCTTATTCCAAAGTCTAGGTCCCGTATAGAAGACTGATTCTATTTTGTTATTTTCATACCGAAAGTTTGTTTTGTTTCTAGTACCATAATTATGAGTACTACCAAGTTCTGAAAATGCGTGATCAAATGATGCTGGTAATAAGCCGTTTCTATATTATACATGAAAATACCTAACTCCATTGAAAGATATTTAAGGTATTGTATTTTTCAAACAAAGGTTTTGTATGACTCAAGTATGAACTATTAGATATTAATGGCTCGTTTTTGTAGCTTAAATATTTTCATTAGGTATTTCTTAGCTGCATTAAATTACCGCAAAGTAGTATCTCATATGATAGGTAAGGTAGAATAAATGAACAGTATAGCTGATACAATGAGGTTCTTGGCGAGAAATGTTTAACTTTGTTCAATACGCCAATATTTCTGGAACATCGCTTGCAAACATTATCGATGTGTGATTCCATTGTCAAGTTTTCATCTATTACCATTCCTAAAAATTTTGCATTTGCAATTCTAGTCAATGTGCAGCCATCTAATTTAAGGGAAAAATTGATGTTGATGTTTTTGGTTTTATATGGAGTTCCAAGAAGCATGAGATTTGTCTTGGTCGCATTGAGAGATAATTTATTTCACTTGCAATTCATTATTCATAGTATCATATAGTACATTTATTTTTTCATCAGAAATAAATGTAGTGGTGTCATCAGCAAAAAGAATAATAAAAAGCAATTGTCCTAGAATTGAGCCTTGCGGTACACCACATATTACCTTCTCGAAAGATGATACATTATTGTTATATTTAACTCAATGTCTTCTATTAGACAGCTAATCTGCAAACCAAGCATGAGAAACTCCTCGTAAACCATAGTCGTACAGTTTATCTAATATTGTGATCAATAGTGTCAAAAGCTTTTGACAGATCCATGAATATTCTCAAAGTTAATTTATCATCATCAATAGTTTCAGTTACATTTTTGATGAAATCTAGAACAGCTAAATATGTAGTATGGTTATTTCTGAAGCCATATTGTTTATGATATAAAACATTATTTTTGACCAAAAAATAATAGCATCTGTTATACACAATACGTATACCAAAAGTTTTGAATTGGCAAGACGGAGACCGGTCTATAGTTCCCAAATGTTCGGCTTGATCTTTTTTTGAAGATGGGAATAACTTTAGCAATCTTCATGTCATTAGGAAGTAGGAACAGTCCCAGTACTAAGTGATTTTAAAGGATAACATATTTCATTCGCTACTTTTTTACGAGGTCAGATTTGATGTTATCGTGACCCGAGCTTTTATTATTCCCTAGTTTCATAATAATCTTGGCAATGTCATCTTCACTGTCGGTCTAAGAAAGCTCAAATAATAATTAAAGCAATTGCCAGAATGCTTAATGCTTGCCGCTAGGGTTGGGCCTATACCAGCAAAATATTTATTAAACTCATTTGCAATTTCGTTAGGGTCTGTTAGAGTTTCATTATTTTTAACAAATTTACTCGACATGGATTTCTTTGATGGCCTGAGTATTGAATTCAACATTTTCCACGTATTTCGTATATTATGTTTTTCGTTATCTAACAGACTACTGAAGTAGTTTTGTTTAGCTAAGCGAAGTAAACTATTTAGTCTATTACGGTATTTTTTGTATTTCTCAATATTTAATTCTGTGGGTTTTTTCATTGATCTTTCATACAATAAGTTTTTTCTTCTGATACATTTCATCAAAGATGGTGTAATCCATAGAGATTTAGGGGTTTATTTTTCATATTTGATCTTTTAATTTTCTTTCAGGGAAACATTCATCATTTAGCAAATGGAATGTCTCAATGAAAGATTTGTTTATGTCACCACTTGAACATACATTATCCCGATCTACACAACTCAATTTGTGCTTAAACACTGGTATATTCTTTTCACTCAAATCCCTATTTTAATATCATTATTTTTGTGAGAACGAGAACTTTCAAGATAAACTGATAAGTTAGTAGATACAAATATTGGCAAATGGTCACTGATGTCAGTTAATAATATACCAGCCCTTTGTTTATAAAAAATAATTCGTAAATATGTTGTCTATTACAGTCGCTGAACGTGCTGTTATTCTTGTAGGTTTAGAAATACTAGGGTATAAGGCATAGCTAACCTATCGTGCATTTTGTGATAAAAGCATGAAATTTGGCACAGATGTAGAGAAAAGTAGTACGAACAGATCAAGATCATGAGCCATCACAATTTGCATCCCCGTCGGCCATTTTCCAAGATGGCCGCCAAAATGACAATTTTAGGCATATTTTGCTAATATTTCAACACCTGCCTTTTACTTATGCCTATACTAGGAATAAGAATATGCTAACTCATGTTACAATGTTTATCCAATCACAGGCCATTGTAATAGGTGGCCATGTCGGCCATTTTCCAAGATGGCCGCCACAATGACCATTTTAGGCATATTTTGCTAATAATTGAACACCGGCCTTTCACTTATGTCTATACTAGGCATAAAAATATGCTAAATGCATGTTACAATGTTTGTCCAATCACAGGCCATTGCAATATGTGTCCCTGTCGGCCATTTTCCAAGATGGCCGCCGAAATGACCATTTTAGACATATTTTGCTAATATAGCAACACCCACCTTTTACTATTCTCTATACTACGCATAAAAACATGCTAGATATCTGCTACATTGATCGTCTAATAATTTAATTAAGGTTACAATGTATTTCAGTGATATTAAAGGCGTGTTACGTAATTTTGAATAAGACTTTGCCATTTTTGCAATCGTAATTCAAAATTTGATGATAATCATAAACATCATACATTGTAGTCGCACAAAGCTCATGTAATAAAGTGATGAATCTCAAACTAAGTTACCCCAAAACAAGAAATATCCCTTGTGGCTATCAACTGATATTGCATTGTTAATATTACAGAATCACTGAATTGTTTCTTAACAACAAATTAAGGAAAATCCTCAATATCCTGCATGGATAACCAATTAAAGAATCTCGACTATTTGCCGGAATGTAGTTGCGTATCAACATTATCACCTACAATATTGTGTAAACTCGTATATCACTTTATACAAATCAGGATAATTTGTTGTCATCGGAATCTAGACCCACGTAAGAAAAAACATAGCCTACTTTATTCACCTGGCAATTTCTTTTTGTATTTTATTTATTAATTGCTGTTATTATAGGGATTGTCATGGCTTTATTGGGTCAACGGCCGCGTGATTTGTATGAGCTTACCATATCAAAACAATCTCCCAGTTCCAAATGCTAGTCACAATTCAGTTCTGGATCTATAGATAGAACATTGTTAACTCTACGACACAACGTCAGTGTCCCTACAGTCTGGACGACGTAATTTTGCTATGGGTTATGAATGTTTACATGGCTACCATGCAACATTCTGTGGCTATCAGCCCTTGTGAGAGAAGGAGAAGAGGGAGACAGTAGCCTCCAATAGGAGTTTTTGCTCAGACAACATTCACCTCAGTGATACAATTTTCTGTTGGGTTGGTTGGATCAACGATGTTAGATCTAGGAGCACTTTCCCGTAACCGCACGGATGCTGCCTTCTGATTTTTTAAAAGTGGCAAAACCACAAAAATGGCATTTAAGATTTAAGGATATATACCTATCCCACTACCAGAATCCACACTGAGACCATTACGAAATGGATGGATAAATGTCTGTATAGCACATGACCTATAGTACATCTAGACGTGACTGATCCATCAGAACTAGAGCAGTTTGTTCCAGAATCTCAGATTGGTGCCTCGTGGAATATCACGGTTTCCGTGTCGATTTTGACAATTGTTCGTATGCAAAAGTTACAATAGGAAACATACATCCCCTTTAATTAAAGCAGCTCAAAGTATCAATCGAGGTCATAGTGCTGATCCCCATAGAGACTCTGTTGGCATGCCCAACGTCTATCAGTGCCTGGCATCCACACTCCCTGGTAACCATCTCCCAGAGTCCTTAAAGAGCTGTCCCTTGCATCATATGGAGACCTCCATGAGGACTCTAACAAATTTGTTTTCTCCATATTTTTTCTGGCCAATTCCACTGATTTGCTTTGCTAATACATAGTGGTGTTAATCAAAAGGCGATTCTGGTGGGTTTGTCCTGAATTATATGTTTATTCACTGTATTCAAGATCACCTCCACGGAGTGCTTGATCATTGGCCGACTCGCGTTTGAACCTTTCACACATCATTGTTTCTGGATTTATGATACACCAAGTCTAATCAGCTTGCTGTGGCGCAGCTAATATAATTCACATGATAATCCGCACTAATTCTGTATATGTCACTTTATGATGGAATGCATTGTATCCGAAAAGCAGATAGGGGCCCATTGACCACTACCTTCCCTGGAGGCAAGTGTTAAAATTCATGTTTTAAGTGCACAGCTATAATCATAAAACCATTGTTACTGAGTTCCGAGCCAAGCAGACTTGATTCTTATTTTCCCTGTTGGCGATTTTAAAAGGTGCACGAGGTCCGATTTCACATTCCATTAATTACTGTCCTTTCAGTATTTACTGTCATTCACCCCTAATATTACATCGAAAGGCATCTTGAATACACAGCAACCTTCATATTTATTACATAAAACAGTTTCCAAGTGCCATAATTAACAAAACGGGTATTTGCCGGTTATTTCTTCAAAAGTTTAGAAATAGTTCAACAGCATTTTTGCACCCAGATTAAGACAAGCGCGGACAAAATCTGGAGAAATCATTATTTATGTATACGGTGACACCACTCCTAAGTTAACTGCTTTAAAATGACAGGAAGGGATGCTATATATTTTGAGCCTGTTTGACCAACTTGAGGCATTTGTGTTTATTGATCAGGTTTTCAAGAAAACAAGTGTTTTCACAAATAATGAAAATCTTTGCCACAGCAGCAAATCTGATGCGCGCTCCAACAGGAACCTAATATCAATTCCCTTGCCTTATAGCCCTTTTTTCCTTCATATAATACTGTATCCACACACCGATGACTTGTGGATCACGCAAAGAAGAAAGAAGAATTTGTTTTGATATTTGGGTTAGTAATGAATGTATGTATAGGATATTTAAGAAATAACAGGCCATGCATTTTAAACTCGCAGACTTGGCATCGCACTTTAAATTTGGTCACAAACTACTTCCACTTTCCCTATTTGTGTCAACTCAAAAGCATCAGCTTACTTAGAGCAAAAGTATACATTTAAAAGCTTAGGCCCATATAAGCTCACTACATCATAGCATGTCATATGTACAATTCATCCAATCTAAATCTCCCGAATAAATGATCAATTGAACTTCAATTACAACGATCATTTTATTTGGACTAGAAACATTGTCACTATCAACTGATGGACAACTAATTCACATTGGTTTGGTAAACCCTTTTTAGTACAGGGTGATCCCACATTTGCCAACAAAAGTTCACCAATTTCAGCCACACATTTTAACCATACCTCAAAAACAAAAATAACTAGCATATTTGAATTCCTCTTCAAACTTCCTTCCATAAAATATACTTGACTGAGTAGGATAATTCCCAGGTTACATTGCTCCGACAATTTGGAGACGTTTTCCTGTTTTTTGTAATTTTTACTGGAAATTTTTTAGTCTCCACTGTCAAAAGTCAAATCTCTTTCTGATGACATTGATATAATATGATTTTATTCAATAAATGTCTTAGAAGATGATAGCTTTCTTTTGATACAAAATAATAAAATCCAACCCATTTTTGACAAGTTGTGAATATTTTGGAAAGGAGATGCCAAAACTCCATAGTTTTGTACAGGGGCTAGCCGCTGCCCCCCTCCACCCTCTATCCTTATCTGAGTGGATTTGTCATAATTTTTGTAATCAGATCTCCTGTAAACCAACCTTCATACAGATATTAAATTATCTTTCCAGCTCTTGTAAAGGAGATCAAATCACTTCATATATTCTGTACTTAAGTAGACCAAGCCTATAAAAAGTGATTTACTTGAAAAAAATGAAAATACCTGAGGGGGGGGGGGTTGTCATTGGTGCGTGGTGCCCATTAGTGACATGACATGAAACTTTAATGATTTTCAGGACCAGCTTTGTGGTATGTTATAGTACCCAATCTTTTATTTGCTTGTTTTCTCTCAAAAATCATATTTTGAGGTTTTTAGAAGCATTATTTTGAAAAAGTACAAAACCAATCAAACTGTAACTTGCAATTATTCTTAGAGACATTTCACAGGTAATTGACTGTGTTAAAATTTTGAAATTATTTATCTACCCATTTTACATGCTCGGCCGCATAATTAATTTAGGTGCAAAAATCTAGAACTTGCGGGCGGGCCATTTGGATAGCTAATTGCATATTTTAATGCAAAGGAAGGTAAATTTAGTTCCTCGTGTCAACCACCCTTTCACTAAGTATCAATGCACTATTCCCATCAAAACACAGGAAAAAAAGTTCTTTATGCTTGCTCTAACCTTAAAAGATATGACAAGAAACCGCAAAGTTTTTAGGTGTTGTTGGTTCAAAACGCATGGCCACCATTATATGGTTGCAAATTTAAGAATAGCCTGTTACGGCTCCAACATGCATTAATGCTTTATTTCTTGAGTAATATCTGTGACGGTTTACTTATCAATACACAAAAATATTATTTAATATTTTTATGTTTTTATCTTGAATTCCTTTAATAATTTAATATCTTTCAATAAACCCAAATAACTTCTTTTGGCGGGCCATTTTGAAAGATTAATGTTTGATTTAAACTTAGCGCTTTATCTCCATAAACCTTGTTGTCTTTTAAATTGTCCTCTATTATATTTTGCAGACCATTGAACATACATTTAGCATCATGTACACCTGGTATTTTAAAAGTGTTGCATGTGATAAAAATAAAACAAACTATTTGGTGGCCAGTTTTGAAAATGTCTGCAAACCCGTCAGTAGTAACATTGAGTTGGCTCATGATCTCATATTTGGAAGTATATACAATCTACTTATATACAAAATCCCTTGCTTTTTATCACTAAATGCACGATTTTTACGTATATTTTAATTTTATGCCGCCGCCTTACTCATCATTCAATAACACATTTTTGGTACATGCACTCTTCATTTGACAGATTTAAAATTAAATCTCCCATGATGTAAATTAACTTATTTCATTTTTGGTGAGTTTAGAATAGTATATTTTCCTAAATATTGAAATTCACAAACATTCTGATCTGGCGATCTATAAACTATGCCAATGACAACATTTTTCCATTTTGTAGCTTTGGGACGATTAAACTTCAATAAACAAAGTTTTCAGATATTAGGATTTTTCTTTTTTTCAGATCGGTGTTGTAGCAGTATAATTCACAATATTATCAACATAAAGACAAACACCTCCTCTCTTTAATCTTCACGGTTATGGGTTTCAGTGTTCCATCCATTTTAAAATAATCATGAGGTGCAAATCATTTGACCATGATCAGCCATACCTATCACATAAATTGTACCTTACACACAATATAAATATCCTTTAAAGAATCACATATTTTTATGAATACTAATATATTAAACATTCAAACTAATATTACACATTCCAACATTGACAAACAACTTTTATCTTATTTAGTGTTCTTTATTTTCATTCATTTAATCATCTGTGGATATCACTTGTATTATCATCTGTATAATCCCTGTATGGATTAATACTCAAATCTTTTTTAGTTAATATAGTCATCATTGGACTTGAATTATGTCGATCAATATTGGTATATAGCAACTCTAATATTCACTGTCATCATAATATGTTGAATGGATAAAGCATGTTAATATTTTTTTGCGGAGGTCAGTAGCAATTAGCAGTCACATTACTGCCTTTTATGAACCCAACTTTTTACAGAATATAGTACAAATTAAAACCGTTTTTGATTTTTCTTAACATTATTTGGCACAACCGCCTAAGTAGCAACACATTACGAAACCCACACGTCAACAAAAATGTACAAAAAGTACTAGAAGTCTTCTGCACCAGTCCATCTTTGTGCCAATCCAAGAAAGGTATAAGTTTACCGGTAACTTTAATCTGTAAACCACTCGAAACTGAGTGAAAAGAGCGAATTTCCTCTGGTATAATGCTTTAAATAAAGTGTTTAAAAAGTAATCTAAATATTAATGAATATGTCTGGGTGTGTCATAAAACCCTTTTGAGGAATACCACTTACGTGTCATGGAAGATTGATGCATTACTTTCAGCAGGTGGTGCTTCGGTAGTTCTTCGTAAGCGTTGACCAACGTTGCATCGAGGGTCATTCTCATTAACAGCGTTTTAACCTTGGCTCTTGTTTTTTGATCACCGGTTACCGTCAGTGAGTTTACGGATGGTTTGATGTGTCCGATTGTGGAAATGAGTTCGGCGCTCTGATGCGCATCCGCGCTTGAAGTTTACTTGGTGATGCACGACCGATCACTTCGTGGATAAAAAGTAGCATCACTATTACAACGACTGAAAAAATTATGAGATAATATTATTAAGATTGGTGAACTGTAAATACATAGCGAAAGTGAGTGGATTTGCGGGGGGGGGTGGGGGGCAGCCATGCTCCTTATGAAATCTAGCTGGTCTCTTCTATGTCCGGATCCTATATATTAATCGCTGAATTATGTCACAAACGTTTCACCCTATGTTGCAGCTTTCAACCCGCCACTTCTACACTGGACAACATGATAAAAGAGAAGCCCTTGGTACAGTGGTTATTCCCCTATATAAACGCACATTCTTTCTATACAAAGTAACTTATTGTCTCTTTGAGGCAATATCTGTTTCATAAGGGTTAATGTATCAGCCGGTGGAATTCATCCAATCAATTCACTAGTAGAACCGATTAGTACCCGGCATAGACTAACACCTGTGCAAAGTTGGCCAACTGTACATTCTTACTGTTCAAGACCTATGGGGCATAGTATGTAACAATAACCAATTTGTCAATCTCCACTGTAAATCAATAATGGATATTATATTTCTTCTTTTGACATCTTAAGACCTCTCGTGATAAAACGGTTTTTTTTAAAAAAAGTAAAAAAAATAAATCATTTTATGGACAAATTGTAAGATCGTAAAGGATCTAGCCGTGTTAACACTAAGTGGTCAAGGTCATGCGCACGCCCGTTTGTGGTTAAGGGGGGGGACCCTAACCTAAAATGCATTTGCATTTCCTCATAGGAATATTTCATGAAACTTCACCAACATGTCAAGACTTACTCTAAACATTAACACCAAGAAGAAAAATTGGAAAAAAATTTTACCTTGAAATTGGGTCAAACATTTGATTTTCTAAGCGCCAATTTTCCACCCATAAGAAGCCCTTTTGTTTTGTTACTTTTCTCCCACTGGATACACTTAAAATTTTAACTAGTATTGTTTCAAGTAAGATGGATCAATTTAACTATGTGTAGCAAAAACAAGGGGTGGTGACATAAATTTTACTATTTTTGCTAAGCTGTTTTTTCCGAGCATATCTTTCCCATTCATGTGTACAGGGAAATAGGCTAGGGATCAATACATATTAGTAATATAATGGGTAATGAACGATAATGAAAATTAATAAATTGTGTTTGTGATAGTAACATAAGTCCACATACATAAGTAAGCCATTTTTGACGCAATTGTTCTTTCTTCGATACACATGATCATTAGATGCGGTATAACAGGCTGACAATTAGCAGAAACAACAGCCGCATCGTCATTTGCGTTTTCACACTAACGGCGAAAACCGATGATGGACCCCCCCCATTGACCACTTAAGTGTTAACATGTAATAACAACTACTTAAACATAGTTTGAAATGCTAGTTTATTCCACAAGTTTAAGGGAGGACATTACTGCACAACGGGAGGGGGAAAGCTCGAATCATCGTTTGTTTACACTTTCCATTTCCATCCGAAAGCAGAGGATAACTTTCACACCGCAACTAAGATTTGACTAACTTTCAATTCAGACGCACCCTTGACTGGATACAATCAGCGTCATTCTTTTTTTCAATATAGTACCGCTGATTTATACCTTCACAACATTAACATGACTACATAACATTATCGGCCACGCGTGCCCCAAATTAACTGTCAGTAACTACTAGTCTAGTAAGGTTAGACCCCTGAGAACTCCATGGTGAGTACCAGAACCACAGACAGTTATTCAGCTCAAAGGTACAAAGGTTCGTCTGGTCTGTTTATATTATCTAGGTTCGATGGTCTGGTGGTTATGTTTTGTTAGGTTCGATGTCATGGTTATGTTAGCTCCAATCATGTCCAATGATTGCTCGTCTTGATCTTAGGATGGAAAAGAAAACGGCGTTCATATCCTTCTTCTTTCTTGCGTATGGGCAGGCAACTAATTGTTTGAATTGTGGTGGAGCCAGCTCACTATTGATTGGTTGGGGTTTGAGAATCTATATCCACGCGTGTGGACGAACGGTAGGGCACTCACTGAGAACGTGATCCGCAGTCTGTGAAGGTGACCCAATTAAAAGCTGGTAAACGACCGACTTCTCCCGGCCTGTATAAAATAAACTGTAAAAAAACGCATTTGACTGGCAGCTTGGACTCACTACATGCAAACGTAAAATAACTGGAGCCGTAAAATACGTAAAACCTTGCAGGGACGTTAAAAAACGGCGTAAAATCTCCGCTTCAAACGTTATTGTTGGTTTGTTTTACTTGTTCAAGACAATAATTAAAAGTAAAACGTTCTTGACACATCCTACTGACCAATTTTCACGTATGTAAGCTAATGAATCACAAACATTGTAAATTTTACGTTTACCACGTTGTGGTAAAAGTTATATTTTTCAGGCCAATAATTTTTGAGAAAAAAGGTCATAAACCAAGGGCAACGTGGAAGAAATAAAGATTTAAACCAGTTTATAACCCTTTGTTTTATATGATAACTTTACACATTTCTAATACTCAAAATTACTTACTCATCATATGAATACACTAATACATTGCCCTTAAACAGATTCGAACCAGGGCATTAAGATAACAAGTCCTCAAACCTTCTCCACTACACTACGTGACTTTACTGATAACAGGTGCTAAAATTAAATAATATATGTGGTGTGTGTACATACTTTTTTTCATTCAACTAAATATAAATACCAAAAAGAAGAAAAAAGTTTTGACACTATTTTTAAAATGATAGAAAAAAGATTTTGCATTTTTTTAATGACGTACTTCGACGAGACGTTTGTAAACAACATTTTAAATAGTTTAAAACAATTTTCAATAGTTTTCGTATTCTACTATAAACAAGCCGGATACAAAGAAACCGTAATATTACGGAAATATACTAACGGTCAGCGTATAAATTCTACCTTTTTTTCAAAATATGTAGTATTACTTTTTTAGCCACTGTTTACTTACATTTTTCTGCGTTCCAACTTGTATTTTAAATATTAGGTTATAGGTAATAAAGCGTGGAGATTATTGAATAAATTGGAGTTTCACCGTAATTGAACGGTAACGTCCTGGTAAATTAGGAACATTTTTCACGTGTTGTGCGAATCCTGTTCGGCGACCATTCCCTGCGTGGAAGATTGCTACCAGGTGTGACTTTCTGTCTGTGGCTATGGTTCAAAGGGTTATAAACCTCCTCGTGGTGAGCCCCGGAAACTGATTTCGATCAGGCGAATGATAATCAACATGAGGCTACGCTAACATTCCTTGTCTTTTTAACTCACACTGTCTTTTTCCATACCATAACCTAGTTTAAAAGCATTATGCTGATATTGAAACCCTTCCATAAGACTGATGAATGGATTGACCTTTGGCCTCCAATCACCCGTTAGCGTGCCTAGTATATATATCGATTTACGTTTTAAATCATTGTAAATCAAGACGGACTGAAAGCGGAGCGACTGGACAATTTTCACAAATAGGAAATTTCCTTCAATTTCTCTCAAATGATAGTCTAGGCCATTGGAAGAACAGAGAATATACTGTGTTTTACACATACACATACCTGCCCCCAACACTAGGGACATGATATGAGAGAGACATCCAGGTATTTGTAGGGCAACTTTTAAGTTTTTCCATAACGTTCATCAACAGTGTATATTACAGATTATTTTTACTCGTACTCACCGATAGTAAAACACAAAGGTTATCGACCGATTAAACAGTGTTGCATAGCGTGGGAAACATGCACGGCGTGGCGTGTTGCTTGTGTAAAAACGCCAGTTTCGTTCGTCGTCTGATGCCTTTAACTCGCGGCGACGCTAAATTATACATCGTTCTGTTTACCAGGAACTGATTTGTACTTAATCTTTTCGGGTGAGGGCTTTTGTAATAAAAGTCTTACAACCATGCAAAAATATCGATTTTGAAAATCTTCCGAGGTCGCACATTTTTCAAATGTGCCGTTTCTCTTTAAAGGGATGGCCTGAGTGATGATATGAAGTTTTCACTTGATAGATAGACTGGACTTCACTCCAAAAAACCCATCTCAAATGTTTCGCGCCGATATTCAATCCGTTTTTTGATGCGAGCTAAAAACGGATTTTATACGCCCACTAGAGTACTGTGTAAATTAATATTGTCCGCCCAAAATGTCGCATATTTACGCGGCTCATGACCTTCCAAACCAAACACCTTTGGGCTCAAGATTTTCATAGGGTAAATGAGAAGATAGTAGCTTTCTCTTCTGATACCAAATTTGACCACTTCCGGTAAAATCCTGGGGATTCTGGTGACGAGGCTATTAGCGATCGGGCCATGGACCTTTAAATCCTAGCTTTTGAGAACTTAACCCCTGTACAGCTGATTTTGTGGACCTCGACATCCAAACCACATGTAACTTAACCCTGTACCAAGGGTTTCCTAAAAAGTGGTGCACAGCAATCCCTTTTGATATATTCATTGTCGGGGCAGTGCATGTAAATGGAACAGATTTAAAGTAATGGATGTTTATGAAATTTAGATTCATTCATTATTAAGTAACAAATAATAACAGTTTGATCCTCTTAGCTTAGTTTCAGTGAAATTGAATGTTAAAAAAAAAAATCCTTCAATTGCTGTTATTTGACATAAACTCACAAAGAGAGAAACGTCAAGAAAAAAGACTGAGTCTTGTGTCTCACACATTGGTTCTGGTTATAAGATGGCAGGCAAACAGGCCATGCCGAGCCAAAAAGGCGTTCATACAACTAACTTAAGCTATTTTTAATTCTTTTCTTGTAAAAGAAAGTGTGACTATGATATTCATACACATGTGCCATTTAGTTTTACAGTTTTTGTTTAGCCAAACTGCACAGGTAGAGATAACAAATAGACGTAAGTTTGGCTGAAGTTGTTTTAGAATAACGACGACTGGCCTTAATTTCTTGCTTGTTTTATTTTTCTAATGCCTATTTTCCATTTATATTCTGAAAACTAATATTGTGTCATTTTGTTGTTCCTCAGTTATTAATATTTAATGGTTGGCATGAGACTGCATGGGCATTTAATGGGGTGTTGGAAATAGCTCACCGACAGACAAATGATGTTAACTAACCGTGTGTACCACCCCATTGGAACTAGGTGAAAACTATGGCCTTTAATCAACTTTCCATACCGTATCTCTCTGGCTTGTGGGTGGCAGATTGTCATGGGATTGCAAATTATACAAAAGAGTATAATTAATATCCTCTGTGAAAATGAAATTCCCAGCTTTAGCGTTGTTTGAGAAATCGAAAATTTGGAGTTTTCTCGTGCTTTCAATCACCACTTTTTGGGCCAAGAGAAAAAACTGAAGTCTGCTCCAAGAAGCACGTACTAATCACCAGAAGCTCCAAGCAAACCTTGATGCTGCTAAGGCTACCCTTGATGATGCTACAATGTGTGCTTTGGGGAGCATGTTGAGTCCAGGGCTGGGCAACTTGAACGCCGTACAAATCTTGAAGACAGCATGCTGCGGCCTGGGAGGCCTTGAGGAGCTGACCGATATAAGGCAGCCTTACCCCCACCTATAAGAATCAAAGGTGAAACAACTGCAGAGCGCCTTGACACGTGGTTTCCGCACTTTGGTTGCTCTTTTGGCAGGGCCGGTTCGGAATGGTACTGACCTTGTGAACCTTTCTTCAATCACCAGATAACAGACACCCTTACACCCTCCCATCCCAGACTGGACCTTCACTATGGAGATAGCTCAGATCTGCCTGAATAAACTGAAGACCACCAAGCACAACTACCATTTAACGCTCTCAATCACATTCTGATACTACTGCTGGCATACAGCGCCACCTTTCCTGGTTCCGCATCGCTAATTGGTCGGCTATTCTTACACATGCACTACTACTCGGGTCTTTTTGACTCCCTAGCAGCAGAGCTCTGTGTTAAAGGCTGGCGATTATTTGGGCGACAAGTAATGAAAAAACGAACGGGGTTCGCGTTACCTTGGATAATCGCGAAATCAAACCGAATCAGGTGGTCGATCTGATTTTAGAAATGGGGTTCCTGACAAAAATACAATTTTAGCTCATAGTTTTTGTAGCATTGCGTGTGGCATGACTTGATAGAAGCAATCGAGAATTGAGCCATCGGGGGTTGAAAGGTATAAAATTGCTTGTCTGAAATCGTTTTTTCAACGTTATTTTTTTTTTTTTTTTTCGTCTTTTCCAAAAATAAGCGCTTATTATAAACTAGTCCGCTACGAGACAATTTAGTTTAGAATATTTTGGTGCGAAAATCGTTACAATAGGCCAAGAATTTTAGAAAATGACCTCAAATGACCAACTATATAACAAATTAAAAAAAATCCAAATCACCGCTACAGAGTTTCCCACCCTCCCTCTGCGGTCAGAAGTAAGTAGTCTGTGTCAACAGACTGCAAAAGATATTAATCTAAATTAGTACTGGCCGGCTCGAACGCTTACCGTTTCAGTCCCGTCCTAGCGAATGCATGCAAGTTCAACTCAATCTCAATATCTCTGATACTAAGGGTTTCCAATGGAGATTGTTGCCTCAGAGGGTCCGAGACCAGAAGCGCTAGGGGCCGACAGGTAACCTCGTCAATCAGAAGATATGGTATGTGGCGCTTTATTCCGTTAATGTCTTTATTTAAGTCTTACCAAAACGATATTCGTGCCATCTTGAGTGTCGCGTGGCGGTGCAGGTATAGCGCTCACTTCTGATCAAAAGGTCCTTGGTTCAATCCACTTCTGACCAGCAACATTTTAATTCTAGTTTGTTTGGGACTTAGAGATTGAAATGACCCTTCAAAGTTAGGTAACCTGCGATTTACCTGTACGTATAGGGTTCCCGCTTTCGGCCCCTAGCCGCTTGTGTCCGTTACTATTTTTTGTTTCTCTAATGTTCGTAATTGGTCTGACCTAATAAAGACCTAGCGAGAAAATTGAACGTTTTTGTCGGGTAGTTGTGCCGCCAACACGGAAAAGTGAACACAGCAATCGCTACGGGCCGCATCCTCTTTTCCCACACTGCCTTTGCGGTATTATTTCATTCTTGGGGGGGAAATTTTCAAACTGTTCAATTTACGCTTTTCAATTTTAGAAACAGCTGGAAAAACAATATCACGTACTTACCGGACGCCGTACGCTCCGCCGATAACGATTGGTGATAACCCCTAGGGCAGCTGAAATGATTGCCAAGGTATTGGCCAAGATTCAACAATTGGCGGCGCTGTGTGTCAAGACTATACGTATGTGTGCAAGACACCTGGTCACATCGACAACATTCCGCAGTAGTCCTGGAAGAATCCACTATATCCTGATGCAACTGTTCGAATTTTGTAACAACACCACCTAACATGGGAAACCAACAAGCTGCCTTCACCATCATTCATCAGTCCTCTTACCAAAGAACGTCGACCTCCAACAACCCCCACACTACAGAGGAATCACCTGTCACCACTGCCTCTAAGATCTACAACTCCATGCTGTTCAACAGAATCCTCCCTCACAAGATCCCATTCTCAGACGAACCAGAACGGTTTTCGCAAAGGCAGTTCAACACTACCTCAGATACTTGCCCTCAAAGGATCATAGAAAGAGTTGAGAATTTCCACAGAGGAAAGCTTCAATCGTGTATTTGTAGATTTGCCAAGGCTTTTGACAGTGCTAAACAGGGACGTAATGCTGGCCATAATTCTCGCCAACTACGGTGTTCCAGATGAGTCTGTCAAGGCAATTGCTATCATGTATGGATAACCATGCTTTGTGCAGACCATTGATGGGCCCACAAAGGATGTTCCTAACAACTCTGGCATCCTCCAGGAATAGCTACAGTTGCTCCCTACTCTTTGTAGTCGTGGTTGATTAATCCTCAGACAGAGTCTTGACCATCATTACTCGACAGAAGGACCACTCATCAACCCAAGCGTCTCGTACGTCACCAAGTCAGCCATCTCACAACCGTGACTACGCGATGATCTAGCCCCGAACAGCTGCTCGGATTGTGGTGCCCAGATCTACTAAACATCACTGGTAGAGTGCTGGCAGACAAGTTGCCTACATTCGGATGGCAAGAGGACTGATGTATGACTGTCAACGATGAAGATGATCATCACCTATCAATGCGCAGCAGATGGTAGACAAGCTCAAGAGGTCAAGGACTTCATATCTATGGTCCTATGTTGCCGACAGCGGGAAAGATTTCCTGTCACGCAGAGGACGAGCTTGGAATCCTAGCAATAAACTATCACCACCTATGGCACTCTGGTATCTCCATTCAACCAAGCCGAATCTTAGAGCCTGTTTGGAGAGTATCCTGTTATATGGATCTGAGACCTGGACCGTGAAGACGACTTGGGGGAGGCGCCTACACCGGACTCTTAATTGCGAGTACAAACCATACCTGGCGTGAGACAAGACCAAAGCACAGATTACTGGAGATATCCCTCCAACTTTCATTTCTGTTGCCCACCGCCGTGCCCGATTTGCCGGTCACTGTCATCGTGCGATTGACCAGGTAGTCTCGGACGTCCGCATAGTTTGGAGTTACATCCAAAACAGAGGGTCGTCGCCCTTTGCTGCATTGTTGTGATTGCTCGGACATCGCGGGATCCATCTGACATCTCAACCTAATACACATGACAATTGGTCGCTAATGCTGACATCATCTCGGCTGCGGTCCGTTGAAGATAGATAGATAGACTTTTTGGGTCACCCTGTATCTTGGTAACGAAACAATTTGAAGACACATAACAATTGACTTATTCATTTGATAGTCAATTGAGAGGTACTTGGAACCTGATTGGGAGCATTTTAAATATATGACCCCTGCATTGCCACCATTTGTTTGGCAGGCAGTTTGTGTGACTCGACAGTAAGGAAGGCCCTTTAACAAATAATTCATTCCATCCTCCTCCCTCACCACTTTTGACCGCGCCATCAATTTTTTTTTAATGTAAAAATGAGAAAACTCTATACTGAAAATCATGTCCAGTGCCATTTGAACGGCATAGCACAGTTGTTACATTGTCATTTTCCAAACAGTGAGCTTGCAGCCCTAGTTTTCCGATGCTACTTGATCACGGATATGAGCACACGGATCTGAGAGTTCCAGACCATTCAAGAAAGTCCTAGGTTTCGTGCAAGTTGCGCTATCACCAGAAATCTTTGCAGCTAATAAGGTTTACCGGATCTACGATGGGACTACGACTGGAGAGTTTGTGGAGTGCCCAAATCGTGTCCAAAAGCATTCCGTAACGGAATAAACCCCAACTCGGGTTTTTGTGGAAAGAATTTTGTATGGTGCCACTGACCCTATGAAATGGACTTCGGCAGCCGGCCAACGGAATAAACTCATGTTAGATGTGGTGGCCAGCAGTGGTAGCCCAGTACCCTGTCAGTCATCATGGTCCATGACAGTGCTGTGGTATTATCGGCTGTAGAATTCGACAGTCTGTATTGACTTTTTTTTTCGTATTTGCTTACTCATACCATACATGGTTGGTGCATTGGGTTTTTAGCAAGGATCACAATGCATGTGCATTGTAGTAAATATATTGTGTAAAATGGTGGAGATCTTTAAAAATAGTAAAGGTTTAAAATTCTAGTCAACAAATGGGGGGTGTTGATCCTGAGCCCTGAGGTGAGGGTGCAGGGTATGAATGGCCCGAACAAACGCATCGCGTCGCAAGATGATACAACATACCAACAGGTACGATGATACAACATGGCTTGGTATAGATTTATTTTACTAGACTGTAAAATTTCAAACAGTTGAACATGTTTACAGTATTGATACATGTAAGAATATCACCCCACTGTTATTTTTAAGATACTCGCAAGTTTGAGAACCTTCAGCTAATGCCATTAAAGCAGTTGGCTACCTTTGCGAAGAAAAAAAACTCCCTCCCCACATCTATTTCGAAGACCAGTAGGCCGGGAATCTCCTATTTTTTTTTTAAGCGGCCTACATATTGAATATTATATCTTGACCCTATACTACATAACCAAGACCATCAAACTTTTTCATACCTTTTCAGCTGAATAAACTCTCTGGCTCCTTGTCTATGTTTTTGTGGCGGGGTATGAACTTTACTAGACTAATAACATACTCCTCAGTCTTATAAGAGGTCTTTCACCTCACTCATGCATAACAAAAGGTGTTCTTCCCGTAATATTCGGCATTCAGATCACAGGCTCACTCTATCACCTAAACAAAAGGTGTTACTTCCCGTAATATTCCGGCATTCAGTCAATTTAATAAGACTTGTCTATTCAACGTGGATGGAAAACATACTTTTTAGCATACTATCCAACATGCAATGTCGTTCGTTAGATTTAGAAGTCTCATAATTTGGCATGCCCGCTAATCCGAAGGTGGAAGACCTCTATTGGTTACTCCTCGCAGTTACACCATGGATTAAGCATGTTATTGATGCATCTAATACTCGTGTTTCCTGGCATTTTCGAGGAGCCGCTGAAGTACATGAATGAAAGCATTTTGGGGGGACCAAAGTTCACTTGTCAAACAATCATATATAACAATTTTCTATTGGAGAAAGTATTCAATACCATTTGGGGGTGTATTTATTTGTCTACTCTACCTGCAGTTATTTGTCTAAGCCTACAATTGTAGAAACGGGTGCACTTGAAGGAAAAGTCGGTGGATTAACTGCTATAGAGGTATCTATAAGCCCGTTGTTACATGTTATTTGATTTTCACGTTAGTTGTCGGAAAATTCAAATGACTAAAAACACACATTTATACTTAACAACTGTGATAAAAGTCTTGCCATTTTGTAGTTTTCTAGTTTTCAAAAGTGTTGGTCTTTGAATTCAGCTTGATTTCGTCTGAACGGCAGTCACTTTTGTGCACAATAACTTTATGTATATATTTCATTCATTTTATATTAAAAATATTTTGCTTGAAGAGTAAAGATATTTATTAATAACTCCCACTAAATTTTAAAACGTACGTCATTGTCTAAATAAAGGCGATTATGGGAGGAGGCACTTTAAGATTGTTCTTCGGTAAGTTCCCATAATTTCCTATTTACTTCTAAGTCCTTGCTCCACGTCTGACGCCTTTAAACATAAATAAGATATTATAAAAGTGGAATTGGTTTGATTGCGCCAGCGGCTTAACCTCACACGGTAAACCACTATAAGTTTTCCGCATTTTGGTTGTAACTTCCTATTATAAACCTACATTTATTACTGTTGTTCACAAGTCGGGAGTAACATTGGGAATATCTCCTCGAGTTGACTTGTATAACATATCTTGATATTGCTTGCAAAATTTGTAATTAACGTGATAAAGAAAATAAACAGAGTAATGCTTCATTTTTTTCTGTATTTGGCCAAGGGCGTGCTAGATGGCTCAATGGGGAGGGTCAAGTGCCTTTTTGGTCTATCTTAGTCTGGTGATCGGCCAATTAACCTTGCATGGGACCTTGCGCAAGAGTCACCAAAATATTTTGATGGTTTCTAGGCAAGATGCCTACTGAATCTAAATCTGGAGATGCCACTTTGGCATCCTTGAGCATTTTGAATAGGGTAGGGTAATTAACATGGGGTACAATTTTGCAATGCTTCATAATGGGTTACAAGGTGTATAGTCATGTCATTCTGGTCCTATGGATTAAAAAAAAGGTTAGTTTGCTATATCTAGGATTTACTCTAACATTAACATCTCAAGTCAAAATGGTCAAGGTCATCTGGGGTAAACATTTAGAATGCAAGTATTCTTTTCAAAATGGGCTCAAAGTCTTCATTCTGTTTTGATATTATGTCAATATAGGGAAGTCCACAGGGTTCTATTGGGGTTAATCATTTTAGTCTCAGTTATATCCTTAGCAATATTGAATGAGGTAAATGTTTATTTTCTGTTTTAACATTCCCATACGAAAATTGAAACCAATTTGACACAAACTCGGGATCGTTGTAAATATTTAAAATCCCATAGTACCTGAACAAATTTTGGTTGTAGTGTAACACAAAGGTTGCATGGTAATAGCAAACTATACTTTTTTAACCTTGAACAAATAAATCACTCTATACATATTGTCAAATCCAAATAAAGTTACAAATTTTACCCCTGTTAAATTACCTCCCCCCCGAATCTCACATGCGCAATGTGCCGCAAGTGCATCATCCATATTTTATCAGCAGGTCATGTTGCTGAAAACCATCAAAACAATTTGTGTGGACGTTTGCGCAAAGTCATATGTGTCGAGCACCGGACTATATGAGTGCTCATGTACTTTTAGTTTAATGGGTAGCAGGGGTCTCGTTCACCCCCCTGAAATCATTTCTAATCAATACTCTATATCCGAAAATGCGTAGAAAACCATTAGCTATGTTTAAAAAATCAAAAATTGTCCCACGAATCATTTTTAGGTAAATGCATGCAAATTAGATCGTCATTACAAAGAACTTTCATTCACCGCTCTCACAACAAGAAACAAGAATGTTCTCTAGCGCATATTTTATGGGTGCCGCTTGCCTGCCATATTTGGTAATGTTGTTTTGCTTCGGATGCAAGATGGTAGCCAACATGGTCGTCTCAAAGATCTACAAAGTATATATAAAAGTGCTATGCCTGTATTATTTAGTCGTATAGCCATAAAATGAGAAAATAAATTAAGGAATATATGTCTTCGACTATTAGAAACTCATATCTGCCTGTTTTGCGTAGTGAGTATATTTAACATTCAATATGGCGGCCAATTGTCCGCCTTCAAAATGTGTTAAAACTTAGAAATTACCTTGTATTGTCCCCTAATTAGGATGAAAATGTGAATTAAAGTATAAGAAATGTGCGTTTGACCAATTAAAACCCAAAGCTGGTATTTTTGTTTGGTTAACTTATTTGAAAATGAAGATGGCGGCTAATATCACCGAGTTCAAAAATCTTGAAAGCGGCTTTATTAGCCGACATCTTGAATTTAAGAAATACTAGACATGTTATTTTAGACATATTTTAATTTGCACTTTATCATTATTTCTAGGTGCTATGTCTAGAGATACGACAAAAATAGGGTAATTTTTAAGGTTTCAATTGTTTGAATGTGGCCATATTGACCGCAGACCGCCATCTTAAATTTTAACAAATAAAATTGCAAGCTACGTGTTTATACTGGTCAAACACATATATCTCATACTTTAATTTAGACTTTTATTATTATTGTGAGATGACATATCCAGTTATAAGGCAATTTTCCCTTGGTTCAAAAGATTCTTGATGGGGAGAATTAGTCGTTGCATCGAATTTTAAGAATGCATATCATACAAACAAGATAGATATGAGTTTCTTGTGGTCAAAGACATACATCTCTTACTTAATAATTATATTATTCTTTTTTACTATACAATTAAATATTAGAGGTATACATCATCTTTATGTTTTACAGATCGTTGGAGCGGCCATGTTAGCTGCCATCTTGGATCCGAAGCCAGATAATAATAGAAATGTGATCGACGAGAGTTCACAATGCCTCAGGAACAACATTTTGTTTTTGTTTTCTTGTTGTTGAGATATGGTTTTTCTGTAATGGCGATCCTAGTTTGCATAAATTTACATAACTATGGTAGATGGGACAATTTTTGAATTTTTTAACATGGCTAATCGTTTTCTACTCTTTTTTCTGATATAGAGACATCGATTAGAAATTTATTTCAGGGGGTGCACGAGACCCCCTTCAACCCACTAAACTAATGTACCCGGCGAAATTAAATTGATGTTGACGAAAATGTATGAAAATAAACTTAATTTTATTGATCAAATGTTTTATATAATTGACCAAAGACGAAATTGTTTTAAAAAACAACTTAACGAGATATGACATACAATGAAAAGCGTTTTAAATTGGGAAAACCTATAATAATAACGCTAATAACGACGTTAGGACGCGAAAGGTTAGAATGTGTTGTACTGAGGGCTGTCTATAGCAAAAGTCCTTTTAGAAACAGCCCGTCGTACAAAATTTCGAAATTTACATATTGATATTTCTATCCTTTCTTATCCTAAACGGAATAAAGCCCAATACAAAGGAATGCGTTTGGGGGAAATGATGTTTCAACACAACACCGACGCCGTAATATGAGTGAATAACAAAGTCCAATTTCGCCCAAAAGTACAAGATAGCGTAATAATAATAATAATAATAATAATAATGGTGATGTGATGGCTATATCGTCGACGACGATGATGATGAAAAAGCCTAAATCTTGAAACCAGCAAAGGTTTGTTATTTCCTCTTTCTATAGCGACTACTTGATAATAGGCCTAGTTTTTATTACCCATTTTTACCCTAAAATAGTTTAGGTGAAGTATAGCTCCCCGTATAATGAAGACCATATTGCAAAACAAGACTGCAACATAAAAAAACCGGTCTGGATGTCACAAGCGAAGAATGTTGTAGGCATTTCGTGTTAAAAGTGGGCATAATTTGATGGTGCTGAATTCAAAACTCATGTTTGCCACACTTAAGGTAAGGTTTATTACAAGGTCAAAAATTTTATAATTTTCGAGTTGTGTTAACACACCTGTAGCAACATAGAGTCAGGATTAAAATTACACTGTTAGAAATTTCCGTAAATTAAGAAAACAGATTTTCCCGTAAATTTACGGAAAATCTGTTTTAGAAAACAATAAAAATAAAAAACAAAAAACATAAAAAATGTTAATTTCGGAAAATATTCAAAAATATTTTTTTTTCGTTCCGTAATTTTAAATTACGGAAAATTATGTGAAAATACACATTTTATTCCATAATATGAGACAAATTTCTGTAAAATTACTGTCAAAGTTCCGTTAATTGACAGAAATTCTGTAAATTTACCCTAAAAAGTCTGGAAATTCTGCTGCCAGAAATTTCCGTAAATTTACGGAAAATTTTCTAACAGTGTAGGTGCAATTTGCCCTATCTAGATCTTATAGCTTATGTCCTAAAGCTGATAAAAGTTCAAGGTCATCATGCGGTAAATGTTTCAGAATGATCCGATTTTCTAAATCTCTCGCCCGCTAATACCAAAACAGGAAATGATTATCTTCAGAATGCTCCTTACGGGGTAATGATTATGAACCCCTCCCCTATTTGGCAATTGTACACCCTGTTATAAATGGGTCATATTATATTGCAACACATTCGTTGTTAATATATGATAATAATTATGAAGAATTTTGACACCATTTTGAAGGGCATAGGGCTGTTCTAAAATTGAACCCCCAGTATGACCTTGAACATATTTTGCGATGTAGCTACTAAACTATAATTTGTAGATGGGGAAAACTATACATTTTTAAGTCTTTGGGATCATGTCCCAAAGACTTAAAAATGATATGCATACATTCTAACGCAATCTGAGCACTTTCATTATTATCCCTGTTACCCTTATATTTTGTCAAAGCTTCATAATTGAGTGTGGCAAACAATATTTTGAATTCGGCACTATTAAATTATACCTTAAAAGCTTGTTTACCAACTTTTAACACGAAATGGCGACAAAATCCTATTACTTGTGTATTTCTTAGGCTATTATGATGTGCACCGCGCAGAGACCGTGGATCACACTTAGCCTGAGTATCTTTTTCCACCAATTTTAAAGTCTGCATGCAGTAGGACTAGGCATCAAAGTAAGGATTAAATATGCAGCAAACTACACATTTGCCTATTTGCGGTCCACACACACTCCCCTCAATTTTTACATCAGCGTAGCACTATGCATGATCAAATATATATAAAGTTATACGAGAAAGATAGAAACCGCTTAAGAGAACGATAACACACAATCAAATATGTATGTAAAAAAAAAAAAAAAAAAAACTAAGTTTAGCATTCTTGGGGAATTCCCCACTTCCCCTATTGTGCAATCTAAACAGGTGCACTTAGCAAAAACAAACTAGGGGTATTCCCCTTTCTCTCTTTTATAGTAAACAAAGTACTTTTCCCCTGAGAAATCTTTTCTCAAATAAAATTGAGAAAATAATATTTTTAAAAGTTTAATCAGAAAAATGGAGGCCATATAACACATTATTATCCCTGTTACCCTTATATTTTGTCAAAGCTTCATAATTGAGTGTGGCAAACAATATTTTGAATTCGGCACTATTAAATTATACCTTAAAAGCTTGTTTACCAACTTTTAACACGAAATGGCGACAAAATCCTATTACTTGTGTATTTCTTAGGCTATTATGATGTGCACCGCGCAGAGACCGTGGATCACACTTAGCCTGAGTATCTTTTTCCACCAATTTTAAAGTCTGCATACAGTAGGACTAGGCATCAAAGTAAGGATTAAATATGCAGCAAACTACACATTTGCCTATTTGCGGTCCACACACACTCCCCTCAATTTTTACATCAGCGTAGCACTATGCATGATCAAATATATATAAAGTTATACGAGAAAGATAGAAACCGCTTAAGAGAACGATAACACACAATCAAATATGTATGTTTCAAACATTACCTTTCGTTTCCAAAAGTAGTAAATGAAAAGTAGTAATATGAAATGTATAGTAACTGTATTGCTTGTAGTGAATATTAAAATACTTTTGAATTATTGTTATTGTAAGCAAAATAATTTCCTGTACTTCCTTTTTGAAGTGATTTCTAAACTGAACACAATTATGCACAACAGGTATATTACTATTTTGGAATACATTATTAAACACTATTTAAAAAACCAAAGAACCTTAAAGTCCGCACACTATGGACGAATCGGTGGTTACGGCAAGCAACGTTAAGCTGCGAATTGCCATTTTGAATTTACCGCCAATCATCGTGTATTGGCATCATTTTGTCGCTGACGAATCCGGTAGCGACCGCAGACGGCCGAATGTATCCGTCGCGTCCGTCACATCGTTGTGATTCCGTTCAGATTTCGTTGGAGACAGCAAGCCTCAATCTCTTTGACCTTTCCATGCCATGCGAGGCCGTCTCTAGTCGTTTTGAGGTCGTCATAATTTCGTTTGTAGTCGTTGTCAATGCCCATTGACGACAAAACAACGGCAAGTGACGCACATATCGAACATGACGACACTGTGGTAAGTAACGAAATTGTAACGCCTTAGGGTGACAATGGCTTGCGAATTTTGTCGGAGAATGACGGACATGAACTGTTGAGGCCATTCGTTTGCAAGCTACATGCGCCATTGTAATTTGCTTTTTCACGTCCGTTTGATTTTAACAGTGTCCGGGCACGATGCAAGTTTTAGAGCTTTTCAAAAGAAAAAGTGTATGTCTGATGGATGACCAGAACGTTGCGAAGAGTATGAATGCCAAATTCAACTATTTATGACAACCGCACCACACACACACACCCACACCCCCCCCACACACACACACGCGTGTGTCTGCCGCTGAGTCACGTCATCGTCGCCGCAATCCACCGTCAGCCATCGTTATGGTTGCCAGCCAATCCGCTGCCAGTCTGACCTCGTTCATTGTTGTCGGACTCCGTCGAGACATCGTCACTCACCGCCCAGCCAACGTCCGATTTTGTTCGATCTACTATATACGTGCACAAAAAGTATCTCGCATGTTTTTTCGATCAGTAGTGCAGCAAAGTCCGATAATTTTTAAAGTTTTCAAATATTACGTATTTGTGCCAGGTCGTGCCCTTTCATTTAACACCCTCGCTTGCAAAAACAAAGCGTGCAAAAAATGGCTGAGTAGAACTCAGAGAGACCCCCACACCAAAAGCTGCACAGTTTTGGATTTTCCAATGGTCACTGTCTGTTAAAACGCAATGATACGTGTCTCTATTTATGATGACGTTATTGAGAATGATGTGGACATTTTTTGTGTAAACTGAACCTGGTGGCTGAAAAGGATCCTGTGGTCATTGATGAGATGCTGCTGAGGGATATCCTTACTGCACTTTCCAGAAGTCTTGATGACCATGGTGGTATTGGGATAAAAACAAAACTTGCCTAAACATTCAAAATACACCCACATGAATAAAACACACCGTCTTTTGAGCATGCTGGTGTGGTAATAAATAAAACTAGTGCTCGACTCATCCCTGTGTATCGTCCACCACCTTGCAGGGAAAATGGTCTCAAACTAAGTCACTTCTTAAATGAGTTGATACTTCCTTAATGAGAGTGCTCTTGTCCCGCTAAAACGATACTGCTAGGTGATTTCAAGTGCATGTCGACGCCCCGCAAAACCGGAGTCGAGTCATTTTCTATCCATGGGCCTACCCATAAAGATGGTCACACTCTGCGACTGATCATATATCGTCTTGAAGATGGATTAGTTGCTGGGTGGGGCCTCTGGCCTGGGCTAGGCTCTATCATGTTTGATTAACTGTACGATTAACAGCCAGAAATCACCACTCATGAGAAAAACTATGTGCACCATCGAAACGATAAGAATATTGACAAGGACTCTTTCTCAAAGACATTTCTCATGATGGCAGTCTGGACCTTTCGTGATGGACCTCCGTTGATGCGGGGATTGGTTAATTTGAGGCGTCGTTAATTAGTGTACTCGATTCCACACACTACTCCCCTCAATTTTACATTCAGCGTAGTCAGCCACTATGCATGATTCAATATATATAAAAGTTATACGAGAAAGATAGGAGAAACCGCGTAAGGAACCAAACCAAACCACAATCAAATATGTATGTTTCCAACATTTACCTTTCGTTCAAAAGTAGTGAATGGTAAATCAGTAGTGAATATGAAAGGTATTGTAACTGTATGCTGTACGTGAATATTAAAAATACTGTGAATTATTGTTATTGTAAAGCAAAATAAATTTCTGTATTCCTTTTTGAATGATTTCTAATAAATGAACACTCAATATGACAAACAGGGGTATATTACTAATTTGGAATACCTTATAAACACATTTAAAAAACCAAAAAGAACCTTAAAGTCCGCACACTATGGACGAATCGGTGGTTACGGCAAGCAACGTTAAGTGTTGAAAGTGCCATTGTTGAATGAATCGGCAAAAATATACGCTGTTTGATTTGGAATTCATGTTGTCGCTTGACGACATCCCGGTTAGCGACCCGCAGACGGCCGAAGTGTATCCGTCGCGTCGTCCACATCGTTGTGATTCTGTTCAGACTTCGTTGGAGACCGCAACCTTCATTTCTTTGACGTTTCCATGCCGTGCGAGGCCGTCTCTAGTCGTTTTGAGGTCGTCATAATTTAGTTTGTGTCGTTTGCAATGCCCATTGACGGACCAAAAACAACGGCTGGGACGCCACAATATCGAACCCTGCCGACACATTGTGGTAAAGTAAACGAAATTGTTAAGACCTTAGGGTGAAATGGCTTGCGAATTTGTCCGGAGGAATGACGGAACATTAAAACTGTTGATGGCATCGTTTTGCAAAGCGTACCTCGCCATTTTTTAATTTGACTTTTCACGTCAGTTTTGATTTTAAACAGTGCAGGCACGATGCAGTTTTAGGAGTCAATAATCAAAAGGAAAAAAAGCTGTTGTTGAGTGGCTGACCCGAAAAACGTTGCGAGAGAAGATGTATTGAATGCCAAATTCAACTATTTATATAACCTTAGCACACACACACCACACACACAAAAAAACTCCCCCCCACACACACAACAACGCTTTGCGTCTGCCGCAGGTCACGTATCGTTCGCCGCAAATCCACCGCTCAGCCATCGTTCCCTTGTGGCAGCCAATCCGCTGCCAGTCTGACCTCGTTCATTGTTGTCGGGCTCCTCGAGAAGGTTCACTCAAGACCAAGCCCAACGTCCGATTTTTGTTCTCGATCTATATATACAGTTGGCACAAAGTACTCGGCAATGTTTTTTCAGAGTATTGCGCAAAGTCGTAATTTTACAAGTTTCGAAATACATTTTGTTGCCAAAGGTGTGCCCTTTCATTTACCACCTAGTATTTCTGGCCACTAAAATAAAGAGTGCAAAAATGAATGAGTAGACTCCAGAGAGACCCCACACCAAAAGGTGCAATTTTTGGATTTTCCAATGGTGCACTGTCTGTTTTAAACGCAATCGATAACGGTCTTCTTTTATGATGACATTTTTGAGAATGATGTGGACATTTTTTGTGATAACTGAAACCTGGTTGGTTGAAGCGATCCTTTGGTCATTGCTGAGATGCCGCCTGAGGGATATTCCTTCCTACACTTTACCAGGAAGTATGGATTGACCCATGGTGGTATTGGGATAACCACAAAACTGCCTAAAATTCTAAATAACAACCCACAGGCAATTAACCACACCTTCTTTTGAGATGATGTGTGGTAATAATAAAACTAGTGTTAGAATCATCACTGGGTATCGTCGTCCACCACCTTGCAGGGAAAATGGTCTCAAAACGTCCATTCTAAAATGAGTTTGATACTTTCCTAAATGAGATTGCTCTTGTTCACCGCTATTTTAAAAAGATACTGCTGGGTGATTTAAACGTGCATGTCGACCTCACCATCCCAGCAAAAAAACGGATGTCGGATTCATGTTCATATTCAATGGCCATCCAATAAAGGATGGTCACCTCTGGACTCCCCTGATCATATCTCGTTAGTGAAGATGGATTAGTTGATGGGTGGGGCCTCTTGCCGGGGCTAGGCTTCGGCTATGATCATCGTTTGATTAATTGTACGATTAGCGCCAGAAATCACCATATGAGAACTATGTGCACCATCAGAATTAAAGAATATTGACAAGGACTCTTTCTCAAATGACATTTCATCCATGATTGCAAGTTTGACCTTCGTGATGGCTCAGGTGATGAGGTGCTTGGTTACAATTTGAGGAGTGTTTAATTAGTGTACTCGATTCCCATGCACCCTCATCAACGCGTTCCAGCCACATCTATTAGATCCACGATCCACACTTGTGTTAATAAAGTTATTGATGATGCCAGACGTGGACGTAGACGTTTAGAGAGGACAAAATGGGTAAGTAAAATCTAGACAATAGTGTCGATTTCTGTGGATGCATACAATGTACAATTCAGCAGTGACTGCGTAAACTCATTCATAGCTAAGGAGGTTTTTCAGAGAAACAATTAGAAAATGCTCAAACACAAACCTGATTTGCTATTGAAATAAGCTTCGGGAACCCCAAAACCAACAACTTCAACGGTAATTCAAGCTATGAACTAACGTAGCTCATGGCCGGTTTTCAGCGAAAAGGTTAACAAATTAGGCCGGGACCTTGATAAGATCCAGGTTTAACTCGCATGAATGATCCGAGTGGGACAATACTTGATGAGACGGTCCCAATGCATGAGTTTAATCCAGTCACTGTTGATAGAGTAACCAAAGGGTGATTGATGTCAACAACTCCATCAAAATTCATGTTCATTAGACACCATTCCATTGGTGTTTAATTAAGGAGAAGGTTGCAACTCTGGCTGAGCCATAACACTGATCATTAAAAAGTCTATCCGCACTGGTATTTTCCCAGCTAAGCTCCAGGAAGCTGCTGTTGACAACCATTCTCAACAAGCCTCTTCATAGACAAAGAGGTGCTAAAAACGACTTTTCGAACGGGTTGATGTAAGTCGTTGTATGTAGCTGCGGGTAATAAAGTCCACTGGATGAAAATAGGGAGTTGCCAAGATTAACGGGATCATCTTGTCTTCAAATGAATTAGAATTGAGAAGTTTCAGGTCAGCTCCTTACAAAAGAACGAACAGCACTGAAACGGACTTCTGCGTGTCCAAGACCGCTAATCCTCAATGCAATTAACAACAGTAAGGCAGTTGCGATTGTGCTGCTATATCTTTCTGCAGCTTTTGATACTGTTGATCATGCATTCTTTCTGGAATAGGGTTACTGATCCTTTCAAACACGTAAACGGTACTGCATTAGTGGATTCGGTTCTAAGACCTGCAGAACCGCTCTTTTTAGCTGTGCGGCATTTTTTTGGGGACGCAATTTCAAACAAGCATATCTCCCTTTCGGTCTCTCAGGGTTCTGTGGTTCGGGCCTCTCTTTTTGCTTATGTACAATAAAGTTATCGCATCAATCCATCCGGAAGACAATATTGATACCAACATGTATGCTGATGTGTACAGCTCATTTGAGCAGTGGCATTTGATCCTAAGATTGATGTGATGCCAAAAATGGCTGCAAAGGACTCTCTCTTTGTAGTTGATGAAATCAGTGAGTGGGATGCGCTGTCAACAAACTCAAATGAATGATGAAAGACAGAATTTTTCATCGATGTTCCTCCTGTACACAAATAGCTCAAAGATATTTACCATCAGGCGTTCGGGAGCAAGGGGATGTTCTCCTAGTCTCGGCAATAGAAAAACTTGGTTCGTGTTTGATCAGACCAATGTATAGGATGGACATGTTAAAGGTCATATAAGTCTGTTAACTTTCAACCTTCGCAATATTACCGGATCCGCCGCTTTATCACATTTGAGGTTGTCATCATATCGTCCGTTCACTGATTTTATCTCGCATTGACTATGCAAATTCACTTTTGTGGGAAGGTCGGCCAGAGATCGGAGTTAACTTCAGATTTTGCAGACTAGAGCAGCCCGGGATGGTTCAGAATCTGATAGAAAGGGACACAAGCACACCACTCCGTAAAGAGCTCCATTGGTTACCCCATTAGTGAGGGCGTTTGTCTCTTAAGCTATGTTCTTACTTACAAGGGGCATTTCCGGGAAAATTGTATTTACTTGTCCACGACACCAATACCTCTCTTTGTTATTTCCTGGGCAGGGCCAGGATTGCGTTTGCAAGATGAAGGACGCTTCTCACGTTTCCCGCACAAAAGGTCAGGTGGGTGAAAGGGCTTTCCAGCAATGCCGGCCTAGACCTATGGAAACTTTTGCCTATCTCTGTTCGCCACTCAAGGCATTGTTACATTTAAGAAAGCTCTAAAAAATTTCATTATTTCCTAAGAGTTGATTGTGTGCTTAAATGTGTTTTTTGTTCGCCTCACATGATATTTAATTACTGCAGCTGTTTTTTTTTTATTTTAAAGTTTGTGATTGATTAAGACTTTTATCTCATAGTAATACAACATGTATTGTAAAAGATGAACCCATTGTGTTAGCTAAATTAGTAGTACTCTCTATTTTGTTAAAGCGCTTTGACCGTTGTTTTGAAGAAGGCGGCACTATTTCAAATGCCGTTTGTATGGCTTTTATTGCTTTTACCACAAAGATAGTTCCAACTGACCTGATATGAGCGAGAAGAGAACAGCCTACATTGCATTGACTGTGGTCCGTGTGTTACTGTCGATCCATTTGAAAACTCCTAAAGTTGCAACTTTGGTGGGGGGTGGGTTGGTTTGCGTTCTCTTTCGGCCGTTCTATCTCCGTCATTTTTGCAAAGCGCAAGGGATAAGCAATAAATATAACACACAAACGAAAAACGTTTTTTATATAGTGAACATGATTACTCCTATGGGGGAGTTTACGTAACCTGCCCCACGGGGACACACACTTTTTTCGACACAACTTATTTATTGTTTATATCTTCGGTGTGATGAAGGGTTTCAGAATTATAAAGTGAACAGGTCAGATGGGAGGGGATGCGGCTGCGCTCTCTTTCAATTTTCTGATCGATTTTCTTATTCCCTTAAGAGGACCTTACTGATTTAGCTGCCTTTATGACAATACCACATTCAGATGCCAGATTCAAGTTATTCAGTCAAACTATCGTACTAAGACGGAAATTTAAAATACAGTAAATTATTATGATGATACATGGAAATATCAAGATGTAAACTGAACTAAGATGAATAGGTGAGGGGAAATATGATTATGCTACGGACAGTAATGGACAAACACGATAGGGCTTAAAATTATTGGTGGCCCTGATTACAAAACAAGTAAGATAAAGCAATATTAGAAAAATTACAAAAAATAAGGATGATATAAACTATAGGGGTAGACTATACATAACAAAAAAAAACAAAACCAATAATCTAAGCGAAACAAAATCACTTAACGGGAATAATGAAACGGGAAGTATTGATGCAGGAAGGCAGACTGTTCAAACCGCATTGCTGAGGTATGCCAAAATATGGCATTGAGGAAGCAGATCCTGGTAGGAGTGAGGTGAAGAAGAAAGTGAGGAGATAGAGGAAAGATGACAGATAAAGTGAGGAGGCAAGTCATCGGGGAGCGTATTTTTTAAGAATTGTCCTGGTGATGAATGTTTATTCAGTTGAGCTTTAAAAGTATTGTTGTTTGTTGTAATTGCTTGTGATAGATTCTGAAGAGATCATTCCAAAGTTTTGCGCCGTGATACTGAATAAAGGGCTTTACTTCCAACGCAGATTTGGGAGGGGGGAAGATGTAAGTGGTGTCAGAGGGTAGTGGGATTGGGGGTGATAGCTGGTGGATTTGGCTGTGTGTGGTGTAAAGTGATATGTGCTGACAGGGTCAGGGGAAAGGATTGGTTGGGATAGTCAAAACAGGAAGAGCCGCGGTGTGACAGTTGGTTGAGGGGTTGCTCTAAATTTGAGTTGTTTTCACTGAGTAAAGTGAAATAATGGCAAAGTGTGAGGTCTGGGGGGTGTGGAGTGTGATAGTGCGAATACTACATACTACAAACTTATTCTTTTGTTTATGGTTTCTTTTGTTTTTGCAAAAAAGGTCAGTTCGGATATCGAAAAGGTTAGTTTCAATAAAAGGTTAGTTTCAATTATTAGAAATTCCTCATTTTTCCGGTACTGCGCTGCTCTGCCCTCCACTTGGCTGCCTCTAAGACGAATGCAGATTGCGCTTTTGCCATTTCAAAATAGACTTGGAACAATTCTTATCTGTCGGATGCTTGCAAAGGCAGCGGTTAATATTCCTAATCCCCAGATTAGACTTCGCTAGACTTCGCCCTATGGGGAACACTAAAGAGTGAAGTGTATGCACAGGAACCACTATCAAACTTGAAAGAACGCAAAAGAAAACCCGCTGCCGTTGCAAGCATCCGACGGACAAGAATGATTCGCAAGTCGATCATTGAAACGGAAAAGAGAGCGCAAGCCTGCATCCGTCTTCATGGTCTTAGAGGCAGCCAAGTGGAGGGCAGAGCAGCGTAGTAAAGAAGAATGAAGCAAGATCTTGGCATTTCTAATAATTACATCTATACCACGAAATATTATGTGATCAAAAAAGCGTAAAAACTCCCCAGAGAGAAAGAGCTGGACAAAAGTACGTGTTTGTGTGTGTGTTAGGTAGTGATGACCGGGATTCTTTTTCTTAGTGTATCCACAAGTCATTGGTGATGGCTTAGGTAAAAAAAAAAAAGTGTGAGGGGCGTTATGCCAAGGAACCCAAAACGATCAATACAAAAGAGGGGGCAACAGGCAATCAGATTTGTAAAGCTAAGCTTCACACTTTAAACCCCATGGTATCAATACCGACCCCTAGCCACACACCTCTGCTCAACTGAATTGAGTACCCTATTCTTTACCGTTGTAGTCGGACTATGAGTACGGCGGACTATAATTCTACACCGGTGTGACAGGAGACGTAGTCCTCCGGACTCATAGTCCGCCTACAACGGTGAAGAATATGGCACTCAAATCGGTTGACTCTTCACGCAATATTAGTTTCACGCTTTATTCCGTTGTTGTCTATGAAGCCCGGACTGTGGTTCCTGCCGGACTATATCTCATTTTTAAAGCGGTGTGGCAGGAGATATAGTCCACCGGACTCCTACAACGGCGAAGAATAGGGCACTCGATTCAGTTGACTCTTTACGCAACATTAGTTTCACGCTTTATTCCGTTATCGTCTATGGAGCCTGTACTATGGTTCCGGCCGGACCATATCTCCATTTACACCGGCATGAAAATCATTGTTTCCCCCGTAATTTCTAAATCTATCAATAAAACATTTAATTTTTCTTTCAATAATATTAATATCTTAGAGTAGTCTTAACATGTGCAGTCTTTCGTTGAATTATTCTTTGGGGAAATGTGTTTTGGACGCCTGGGCTCCAGGAGCTCTCCCCTATCCACTAATGTGTGTAAAAAAGACCTTATCCACTTATATCAAGATGCTTTTGACAAGGTTGGATGAACAATTAGGCGGTGGGCTTGATTGTGTTTTTCCAGAGTGAGGATTTGAGCGACCTTTACCACCAACACTCTTAAAAATACCTCGTCACTTTTGACTGGATACCTAGTAACATTATTATGATCTTACGAGGTTTTCTAGTCAAATGTGAGTAGAAAATCTTGTAAATTTGACTAGAATCTTGACCAAATTTGACTAGAATCTGTTCAAGCTTAACTATATTTTGGTCAAATTCTTGACTATAGAAACCGCGTAAGATCATATGTTGCTAGGTACCTAGTCAAAAGTGACGAGGTATTTTTAAGAGTGCATAGCTCATTTTCCCTCTATTCTAGTTCTTATCCTTCTCATTATTCGCATTCGCATCTCAGGATTTCCATACCGTAGATTTGCCCAGGCTATTGCGCCATGGAGAGGACACTCCATTCGTGTGTCGCGACACAAGAGAAACACGGAAGATGGCATTTACGAGTAATAAGTCAAATCTCACTTGGAAGCTTCTTCGGTGGGAGGGGTCAACGTGCTCCAGTAGGGTGCTGATCCGCCACGGTCTTCCTGCTTCTTTGGGTACCAGAAGCAGCTTAGAGTGTTCACACTTGACAAGATGGCCGTTGTCCTGAGTACCTAAGAATACAAAGAATAAAGTAAAGAAGTTTCCAGCTCTTCGTTTAGCAAGCTGACTTTCAGAACAATGATGCCAGGCTTTTCAGATGATGTCGAGCAGATCAACGACAACCGCAAGACAGCCTTCGTCGATGCTGAATTAAGTAGATTGGGCATTGATATTGTCACTCTTCAAGAAACACGACCTGCTGAGAATGGATCAATGAAAGAGAAGAATTACACCTTTCTGGAAAGAAAAAGGAAAGAACGATAGACGGAAGCATGGAGTTGGGTTTGCAGTAAAAAACATTCTTCTGCCCATGGTAGAACCACCCACTTCCGGCACAGAGCGCCTGCTGTTCATCTGTCTGAAGGCCCAAAACGGCAGAGTGAACTTTGTTGCTGTATGTGCACCTACCTTCTCCGCTAGCCCTGATGTTAAATATCAAATGGTCAAAGATTATTGGAGTTCTGCTTTTACATGAATCTCTGTATCACAAGCATCTACTTCAAAACATAGAAAACCACATAGTCTCGTGGATCCACCCCGTCCTCACAACAATGGCATCAGCTTGATCTCATTATCAGAAGAAGCTGCATTAGAGACGTCCATTCAAATAGAATTAACCCCAGAAGCGCTGACTGTGATACTGATCATGCTCTTATCATCAGCAAAGCTGCACTTCAATCAACCCCGAAGATTTCACCATGGAAAGCCCAAAGCTTTGTCTAATTCAACTTGCATACATCAGCGATGGTGTGAAAACACAGAGGTTCATTTCCTCTTTGACATAAACATCGATTCTTCCTGCCAGCCCCGAAGAACAGTTGGCAACAGCTTAGCTCTGCTATTCATAGAGTCTGCGATCGAGATTTTTTGACGGAAGGGAAGACAAAATGCTAACTTCAGGTCATTGAGCCCTCAATCACAGCCAAAGGCCAGCGCTCATACAGTGGAAGGAGCACCCTAACAAAGAAAATTGACCTCCGTATAAAAGCCAGGGGTGAAGTCAGAATATTGCCAGAAAATGTGCCAACTCCTACTGGCTCAGCTTTGCACTCCATAGAACGTGCCTCATCTAGCGGTAACATCAGAGCGTGTATGAATGATGGCATAAAGTAGGCAACTGGACTGCGTCAAGAAGTCAGCACCCTTATATTTAAATCTGGTCAAACCATCCCTGACTCCTGAAACACCCGGAGAGATGTTGTAACACTATCTGTAAATTATCACGCAACAGAGAAACCGTCATCAAAAGCATTCCTGGGCCCTGCATGTGTTACATGAGCTTGATAACGAGTCCCACCATGGTTGATCTCGAGAGGCATTGATGCAACTGGCCAGTGGTACAAGCTCCAGATAATGACACTTCCACCTGAATCATCAAAGAAGGAAAACCTGCACTCCTTCCACATCTTCACAACCTATGCCTGGATGGGAAGGTGAGTGTGTAAGACAATATTGGTAAACTCTCTCTAAAACAAAGGGAGACAGCAACAACTTCGTGGAATTCCTTCCTCAGCATCGTGGCAAATTGTTTGCACGTGTGACATTACCAGGCTACAATTTCTAGCTACGAGTGTACCTGAGTTCCAAAGTGGCTTTAGGTCGGAGAGATCAACCATGATATGAAAATTTTGGTGATGAGACAACTCCAAGAGAAATGCCGGGAACAACACATCAAACCTCCTTACCTTGTCAACTCGCAGCGCAGCGGACTCTTGATGCTCCTACAGAGTATATAGTCTTGTCATTCAATCTCCTTTAAGAGCATCACCTAAATCCTTCCACACTAACATGAAGTGTAAATGCACAATTTTACTATGGGAGTCTCGAAAACACTGCAAAATAATATCTTGACCTGTTATTGCTCGCGCGGAATCGTGAAACATATAGTATTTAGTTCTGAATGTCAATGGAGAAATTTCTGTTTTGAAAGAAGCCTACAACTGTTAAAAATCAGGACTTGACTTCATAAGTTTTTATTGATCTCAGTAGCAAAGGGAATATTCAACGTATGACAACCTGGAATAAAGAAAATAGAATTTAGTTCTGTCATCAAAATTTTGTAGCATTTGACACTAAGTAAGTTTCGTTTTTTGGGTAGAGCCTGACATGCAACATGCTTAATCTTGACAATGCACTCCCTTACCTACCCTATTCACATCTCATAAACCTGATTATATCATCCGTAATTGATTGAGCATGCGCAAAAGTGGACTGCGAAAAAATATTATTTCATATTAATGCATCAGTCAAAATGATTTAAGCCCTAATAGTCACACTGCAATTGCGTTGGGTGTTTTCGACAGGAATCGAATCATCCATCAATGGCATTTTTTGCTTCGGCATTTTTAAACATCTTTATACTTAATTAGAAGGGCCCGACTCAGAATTTCCCGAACGTCCTCAATATTCCAACAAATCGTGTTTTATGCACCTAATAAGCCTTGTTCCATATACAATCACCCTAAATTACTAAATGAAATTAAATGTTATACAGTGCGGGATTCAGTTTTGTATACATTTTTTGCGCCCAATTTGGCGCTTTTCCATTTTCATTTTATACGTAGAATGGTGTAAGCAGAACATTAAAATTAAAGTTATTAACTTGGGGGGGCGCCTCTTTTATTTTCTTCATTTGACGTGACAGGCGAGTGAAAGCTTAATCTTGGGAAGCAATTAGCATCATCATTCATGTAATTGTTTTGTGCGCCAGGGTCATGCGTTTGTGGGAGTGCAGTGCTGTGAACATCCCTTAATGGCATTTTGTTACTTTTCAAACTCAGTGCACTCTACCTTGAGGCTGTGAAAAAAGAATAGAACTCAGTGTTGAAGTGAGATATGGTCCGGCAGGCAGTCCGGGCTCCATAGACGACAACAGGAATAAAAGCGTGAAACTAATTTAGTGAGAGTCAATGAATCGATTGCCCTATCGTTCACCATTGTTCCCGGACTGTGAGACGGGCGGACCATATCTACTGCCACAACGGTTATTATTGCCGATTTGATTTACTGTTGCTGTTAAAATGCTATATCATACCCCTCGAGTCCTGCCAAAAAAAACGAAAGAAATCCTAACGCCAGATGGCCCCCGGAACAAATTGTGTTAAAGGGCCAGGGTAATGGGCTATAGGCGGTGCGCCAAGAAGCCCAAATTTTGACGTCGTCATTGGTTTGAACACGTAAAAATGAAATCTTGACGAAAAATTCAGATTATTTTTATGTGTTTTTGTCACATGCAAATACATACTTTTTGGGCCTGGTAAACAAGGCATAATTAACAAAACTCCAAGTACGGTTCATGACAAATGCATACAGGTCGGTTGATAATACTACAAATAAGAGATGATTGTAGGCCTACAAATATTACCCTCATATATGGTACAGAATAGATTGATAAACACACCTTATGTTGCAGGCGGCAGGTCCAAATGTAAAAGTATGTTTCTTGTTAATGCAATTATTTGTCTTAATTGTTGTAATTATTATTTCACCTCTTTTTCAATGAATTAGAGAGGTTTTGATATGTCATCACCCCACACAGCCCTGGTACCCATATTCTTGAATTTAATATGTGATTTTTAATTAATTAGGATGGTGATTGAATAATTATGTGCAATTTTTAATGTTTTCTAATGTATGTGCAAAATAAATGAAATAATAGACCAAGCTAACAAGCCAATCCAGAAAGTATCTACCAGGCACGCTGGAGTTTTTGAATACCACACAAAGGTGCTTATGGCTAAGTTATTCGTGGCAACCGCATGCCGTGGCAGAGATATAGTGATGGCATGGCTGGATTTGGCGAATGCATGCGGGTCAGTCGATCACAAAATTTCCAATTATCTTGATCACACCGAAAACACGTGAAACTGATTTGCAACTATTATGATGAGTTGTTAGTAAGATACTTACCCCAGATATGGATCATTTTGAGTGGTTATGTATCAGATAGGACTATTTCAAGGATGTCCCCTGTTGGTTGTAATCTTTATGATTTTGTTCAACTCCTTCTGCGACAAAGCCATGAACAAGGAACACAACATTCAAACAGTCACAAAAATGCCTACCATGCCTATGCTGATGGACTTGGCGGGGTGGGCGACAAGTGGCTGAAAAATGTTCGTGCGTGCAAAGAGCTATAATCCTCGTTGTGACCGTCCTAGGGTGGACAAGACCAATGCATGCAAACCTATAATTAAATTGAAGAAGTACACGAGTCAAGGCAAATGGAAGCCCACACAAATCATATGCTTCCATATATGCTCCATATGCTCCACACCTGAGACATCAGGGAGGATTAATTCCCTCATTAACCAGACCTTATGAGGATTTCTTGGGCAGGAAATCTGTAAAGACCTATCAATAAACAATCGAGTCGTCGTTGAGCTCAACTGAAGTTCTTTTGGAGAAAGTGCAACATGATCATGTCAATAAGTCGTGGTCCTTACCGACACCACATGTAAAAACAGGAATACACGGGAGTTCATTATATACTGCTTTGTAGAGGTGTTGTCGATCTATCAGCAGCACAGATGCGTACTTCCATAAAGATTTTTCGAACTCACAAGGACCCCAGCCAAGGACATCCGCTTGGAGGTATTCCTTTATACATGATATTAAAGTCATAAACTACTTCTTACGCTACTCAAAGTACGTACCTCAGAAAGTTACTTGGGTGATCACACCCTGTCGCAGCTGATGTTGTTTGCTTGTGGAGTCTGTCTTGGAGTCTTAGTGTAGAAATGGACGTCATAGAGTTTGTCTCTTGGGCCCACGCTTATACTTGAGCAGGCTGTCCCATTAAGTCCAGTCCTTTATCTCTATTCAGGTTTGGTCCTTTAGTTCGAATATGTAAGGCCTCAAGGACACTAGAGGGAAGAATTGTCCTTGGATTCTCTCCCCAACCCTTTTTACCGTTACGTGTTGGTCCAATCAAATCGGTGGTCTCCGCTTCTGATGGTGCTCTCTTAAATCGGACTTGGAACTCGGAGGCATAGATCTCTATGTTCAGTTAGTCTTTTTCCCAACTTTCGGGCCCGTTTACCCACAATGTTGTAGAAAGGTTTGGCAACACGTTCTACAGTGGATTTTTTCAGAGACCACTCTGAATTTTATCCTATTGTGTTTATCTTGGTGATACGAGGGTTTGGTCTGAGGTTCTGAAGGTTTTTAAAAGCTGTGGAGACCCCTGTTGAGGCCCCGCCGTAATCTCTCTGAAACCCCTTCTAGGTAGGGCAATGGTGACAAAGGGGCACACATTACTGGTTTGTCCTTTCAAGATCAGCCAGAGGATAAGGTTTTTCTGGTTTGGCTCTATGGAGAGTCCACTTCTGATAGCCACAGTTACAGAGTGCTTGTGTTTTACATGTGCAATTTACTCAGCCATATCCTTATATCAGTTACGACAGACTCTGCCCTTTGCGTTAAGGTTCTCACAACAACTGAGCTTATGTTTCTAAGGGTGGTGAGATTTGAAGTGCAGATATTGAGTCTGTATGTGTGGCCTTCTATACACTTTGAACTTTATATCGCCATTCAATTCCCGAACAATAAGCGTTGTCGAGGAAAGGAAGTGTCCGTCTTCCTCTTACTCCCACGTAAATTTGGATTGTATTGTCCAGATGTTTGTGATCAGTAAATAATTTACGTAGTGTTTTGAATTACGCAGAATGTATCGTCCACGTACCGTACCAAATACGGTGATGTTTAGATGTTATTCAAGGCTATCTCTGCAAGTGTTTCCCATGTAAGGATTGGCGACCAAAGGGCCTACACGGGCTCCCATTGCGCAGCATCTTTTTTGTTGGTAATAGTCCCCTCTAAAGACAAAATATGTCGTATTGAGGCAAAAAATTAGTTGCAGTCGTAGAAATGCAAATATCAAGATCTACAGAGCCATTTGTTTCCAGGTTTATCCTTCCAGGAGCTCCCGTACTACATCCAAAGTCTTATCCACTGGTATAGATGTGAACAGGGCTGAAACGTCAAATGACACACTAACGACGCATCAAGGTTGCCAGTTTATCCCGGATCTTTCTACAAAAGACTGTGTATTGGTGATATGGTTGAGTTTTTCCATATCAGCGGGAGAGATAATATCACCAACGAATCTTGCCAATTCATATGTAACAGACCCAATTCCTGATACTATAGGTATAGAGGAGCTCCAACTTTGTGAACTTTAATTATTCCATAGAATTTTGGGACATCAGACAACAGGGGGTACACTTTCCAAATAAGTCTTAAGCAATCAATGGCATTCCCTTTCCTTTAACTCCTTGAGTAATTTGATAAGAGCAGCCTGAAACTTCTGAGTGGGGTCTTTCTCTTAGTTTGTCATAACTTTTTCATTTGAAGAAGGGACAAGCTTTCTTCATATTTATGACAGATCAATGACAACCTTAGGGTCGGCCTTTATCAGTGGTAGGATCTGTATGTTCTTGTCTTTCTTAGGGGTTTAATAGCCACACGTTCACTTTGAGTTACGTGCTTTTCGGTACTTTTAGATGTTTTAACGATCTTGACAACCTGAGCTCTATCGGCCGATGTATCATTGGCAAGGTATTTCAAGTGTTTCTGGTAGAGACAAGACTCCACAGCATAAAAACATCAGCTGACGACGGTTGTGGATCACCCGAAAGCCGAAAGTACTTCTGAGGCAGCCTCAAATAGCGGGCCACGTTAGGAGCGTCCGTCTCATGGATACACGAGGCCCCGGATCAGCACCCTAGTTGAACAAATCCTGACACCCCACAAGCATTCCATGACGGGTGGATACGAGCAAACAAAGGTACGTAAATTTGAGTAGCGTAGAAGTGTAATTTTATGAACTTATTATCATGTATGAAAAGCAATCCAACGGATTAAATCACCCGATACGTATGAACATCCATTCTTTCAGACATGATGTTATTTGTTCAAGATAGGGACGACCCAACCTACATGACTAGAAGTGCATAAAACCTGTCATTTTATTCTAGCAGACGATATTGGAATTAGTGAACAAGATGCCGACTTCAACAGTTGTCGAAGAGCGACTCTCCCAAGTTGGATGACACACTCCTATTATGAGGAAACCCACTATACGTGTATGGAAAGACAAAGTTGTATCAACTTTCCCTATCCTAGATAGGAAGCCTTATCTCAAAATAACACTCAGTTAACTGGGAGATAGGCGCTTCGGTACCTGGAGATAAACAAAGCTGAACCCCAAATAAACGCGTCTATCTGGGGTTACAAAGCTGAACCCCAAATGACGGTCCTTATCTTAAGTTAACAAAGCTTATCTCGAGATAAGAAAAAGCAAGAAAAAGAATACTAAAAACAATACGTATATGGGGGAACAAAAAGCCATCGAAAACAAAAAAAAAGGTCAGTAGAAGGTCCCTCATCCTCCTCTGCCCCCCTTTTCCACAAACCCCTCACCATACTCCACCTAACTCCACGGCCTCCCATTCCTTCTGGTTAACAAAGCCGAGCCCCAAATAACGGTCCTATCTTTATATAACAAAGATGAACCCCAATAACGGTCCTTATCTGTTGTTAACAAGCTTATCTTTAGATAAGAAAACCCTTCTCTAGGGAAAGGCCACTTCTCTCCAAATAACGCCAGTTAACTCAAGATAACAAAAGCTGAACCCCACATAACGATCCTTAGATGGGGTTAACAAGCTGAACCCCAAATAACGGTCGGTCGTTATTTGGGGTTCAGCTTTGTATCTTCAGATAGGGCCCGTGAATTTGGGGGTGCAGTTTGTAACTACAGATATAGAGTGTTGAACTCAAGATAAGGAACCGTTTTTGTGTTCAGCTTTGTTATCGCTAGATAAGTTGTTAAACTTAATAAGGGGACCGTTATTTGGGGTCAGCTTTCTTAACCATAGATAAGAGCGTCCGTTATTGGGGTTCAGCTTTGTTAACCCAAGATAAGGACCGTTATTAGGGTTCAGCTTTGCTAAACCTAGATAAGGATTGTTAACTCCAGATAAGGTGCGTTATTTGGGGTTCGCTTTGTTATTGGAGAGAAGGGTGAACATTATCTCAAGATAAGGACCTTATCCCGAGAAACTTTGTTAACCCAAGATAAGGGTCGTTAGTTGGGGTCAGCTCTGCTATCTCGAGATAAAGCTTTGTTAAATTAAGATAAGGTGCGTTATTTGGGCGCTCAGCTTTGTGAACCCTAGATAAGGCGCGTTATTGGCGTTCAGCTTTGTTAGCTCAGTTAACGAAGCGTTATCGCCAGTTAAACGGAGTGTTATTTGGAGATAAGGTTTCTTTATCTAGGGATAAGGAAAGTGATACATGTGCTTCCAATACGTGAATTCCATCAAGACGGGTGTCGTGCTTTCCATCTACGCAAGTGAAGCCAACGTCAGCTTAAAGGAAACACGGTCTGGAACACCCCTGGAAGCAGTGCTAATCCTGTCTACTTAGGAGTCTTTGGTCCGAATCTCTTTTATAAGGGACCACATCAAGAAGATAAGAGTAAAGTAGTCACGACAATAACATCTTGAACACACTCCTGACACAAGATGGGGTGATCGCTCAATCCCTATGATCGACGGCACTTGTTCCGTGCTACTCGTGCAGGAGTATGCCGCCCGTATGGGAAAGATCAAAAAATGCCAGCAAGAAGCGGCCAGCGTAAATGCATCCGCCGACTTATCACAGGATGTCTTCGTACACTCCACAGGGGAAGGAAATGTCCAACCGACATACGGCGTAATGCAGCGATGCATGCAAGAGCGTAGCTGCCGAGTTAGGTCCGGACAGAGACCTGTTGCTAACCGCCTTAATCCAGAGAGAGAGGAAGAAGTTTCTTAAGCAACATCCCCCCCTTGAACAGTCTCTAAAGAGTTTTAGAGATGCGCCCTCGTGGAAAGAAAGACTTTTGCTACAACCAACTACTATCTCTGTTTTTGGTATTGAACCTGAATTGCTAACTTTTACAGGCAAATGGCTGGTGTAGGTTTCCAAGTTAAGGTAGGACATCTGATCAAATGGTCTTACAGAAAAATACATAAATCAAAACTCCTGCATCATTTAGTCCCAAACTTTGACTATGGTAAGGATTGAACTCTTCTCCCAGAAATTTCTTCTGCAGTTTCGAGACTGCTGATTGTTTTAGTGTTTTTATTTATTTAAAAAAATTCCCGAACTTCTCTAAAATAAATAATATTTCCCAGCCTAAATGGAAGGTGCTTTTAAGCTGAAACTACTTTCAGGATTGTGTCTAAACAAATACCACCCTCAAATCTCAATTGCTTTTTTTAATCAAAAAACTAAAAAATTAAAAAAAATATTTTTGGAAAATAATTTAGGGAAAATTAAAAGCAAATATATATTCAAATAGAAACAATCAACAGCAAAATCTTACGGTGAGAATTTTATAAATTTGATTTCCTTTCATCTTTATGACACCTTATTCGTCACCAAGGGAGTTTGGAATTTCTTCTATGACAAATTATGAAAAGTGCATACTTCAATAATTCTGAAAAAATACAACAAAAAGTGACCACCTGTTCTTGTTTTTTAAAATTTTTAAAATTGAGACAATTTAAAAAAATACAAATTTTTTGATATTTCTTTAACCATTAAAAACATCACCAATTCTTATAACCCAATCACTTTCTTGAGAAATTATTGAAATAAAATGGTAGATTTCACAAAAATGGGCCCCATTTTGGTCCATTTTCTATACTGGACTGCCAAAATCACCCCTTTACACAATTCTATGGGTATTTGAAAACACATAAGGTGACACATCTCTAAAACGTTGAAACGCCCTTTTTGGAAAAAAAAATAAAATTTGCACACAATGTTTTTTTTCCACCAATACCCAATATTTCATGAGCATTTCAAAAAGATCTGGGCACGAAGCCCGTAGGCCGAAAGCCTACCTTAGAAAGTTCAGATGTGACCGATCCATAAATGTATTGAGCCACTGTTTACAATAATCATATCATATGTGTCAGTAAATCTTTGGTACACTTTCACAAGATTTCTTCAAAGAGCTTCTTTTCATCTTCTAGTCGAATCAGCCTCGAGGCGAAATATCGGTAACAACAGTTTTTTCGTAATGTATAGTCCTGGGTTCAGAGCTCATAATAACTAATATCAACCTTGTTGTTTATCTATATGTTTTTTCAATTCAACGGTTTTCTAGACCAGCAATATTTTCTGCTAATTTCTAATCCGTTGGTGCCAGACGTGAAACGTTGGCATTTTGGTAAAACTGAAAAAAAAAAAATCAAAATGGCCACCAAAACACCAAACACTTGATCGTTTTCATGTACCCATGTGATCAATGACTTTCAATATGGCCGCCAATACAATAAAGTGCCTGATCCTGAACTATTTTTGACTCATATGGTTTTTAAAACCATATGAAATATTTTTCAAAAATGTGATTATAAATTCCTTCAATATAGCATACAAGATGGCTTCTGATACTCTAAGATGGCTGTATTTGATGAGCGTATCTAACCGAGGCTCGAGCTGCAATGTTGTTTATATCAACCGTCAAAAGAAGATAAATATCAGATGCTTTGTTGTATTGGCCGCCTATTGAATATCTTAATTAGGTGGTTATAGAATGGTAGATGTTTCATATAGAAGTCCCATGGATGCAAATGAGGTATTGCCATGCCATTCATTCCGTCAAGCACTACTGCACAACGTCTTACAGCGCATGACGGAATCAATTGTAATACCTCATTTGAATCCATGGGACTTCTATATGAAACGTCTACCTATAGAGTCATTAAATGGTCACAGTGGGTGTTTTGACTGGACAGGCAAAAAATACAACTTTTAAGTAATTAACAAATGAGTTTTAAGCGTTTTGGTGACCATTTTTGCGTTTCTTCGAAAATGCTCAAGGTTTTTCGTCTGGCACCCATCGGATTCATTTTAAAGCATCATAATATATAATAAATATAACAAGGTCACATGGTCTGTAGCCTGGACTAGTAAGATTACCTCTCAATCAGTCGCTGCCAAATGTGTACCTTCGATACATCGAAACTTGATTGATTGAACTATGCACTATTCTATAAGAAGTCACTTATGAATTACCACCTCCCTTCAGTGAAAGCACTTAAACTTTGTGTAGTCATAAATGGGCATTTTGGTCTATGAAAAAACACAATGTCGTATAGGCTTATAAAAACGAATTGAGTACCCAGGTCTAATCATGTTGAAATATGTTGTACCTGTAACCTTTACTATCAATACAATTTCTTTTATTATTATTATTATTACTTTTCAATAATGTACTGGTACTGGATGAGCTTGTACTTTTATGTATGTGTAAGAGTAATTGATGTTGAAAAGTTAATGTGACCTTACTAAACGGTTTATTGGATTTTATATGTTTTATGACATTTTTTCATTACAGTTCATCTGTACTCTTAAGAAGAGATAATTTACGTTTAGGCCTTATTTTCAACGAGCAAAATGGACATGCCTCGAACATTAAGTTCTATCTTCATGCCAGAATATCACGAAATTCGCCACCTATTGTATGTTAGATACCAATGATCCTCACGTGATCAAAGTACATTTAAATCATTTGAAATTGATAGCGGTCACAGTATTTTATGCCCTCGGCACAATTCAATGTGTTCAAGTGCGATGGTCGAAAGCAGTTACAAACTGTGTTCCGTAGTTGTGGAACATCAAAACTGAATTTTAAATTGCTTTTATAGAAAATGTAAGGTAGACATGTCCTTTCGGGCATTTTACATAAAAAATGGTCAAATATTCCCATGAAAATAAAAATGTCACAGTAAAAATCCAAAAGAGACAAATAAACAAAAACAGCCCCCAAACCAAAATAAAAATACAAAAGGTAAACGCCGAAAAAAAAAACACAAATAAAATGTATCGGTATTAACTAATCTTAGCAAGCGTTTTCCCCTTTCCACTCCCCCTTCACGTAGACATCATATTGCTTATTGGGTAATTACCCACATGGTTGCTCCGAAGACTATACATTCAACACAATAAGTCACAGGCATAGACACACAGGAATGATTTATTTTGCAATATAAAATTGTGCACTTTTTATTAAGATATACAATAAACATACAACAAGAACAGAAAATCAAAGAAATCGCGACTTGGTCGCACAGCAATACAACAGCAATGTAATTTCTAATACATTTTGGACATGGAGCAAATAAGCACCTGTACCACATCAAAAATTGTTTACACTAAAATCAGTTCATTTTAAAATGAGAAATTATCTTTGATAGAAAAAAGTGGATGTAATATTATTATAACCCAAACGTATACAATGCTACTTTGTGGTAGCTATAGCTCACCTTGGGATACCCTTATTCACAATGTATATGGGATAACATAACAGAGGTTAAGAGATATAAGGTCGTCTTCCAACTTTTACTGAATACAGTTTAGTAATTGTTTGCTCCTGACAGAATTTTCAGAGACGAAAATACCAACTAACCTGAGTTCAAAGTGGGTAACCATCCTGAAACCAAGCACCTTTTGACCAGGCACTTTTTTACATCTATAGTGTACTGTGTTTCTAGATAATCTTTTTGAACAAAAGAAACACTACACTAGGTAAAAAGCTCGATGGTAATCTTTTGAGCATGCGGACAGTTATTTTTGTTGGTTTTGTTGTTTATTATCTAAAAATCATATGCCATGTGTAAAATGTAAATCGTTGTGGTTTACGGTCATGATTTACGCAGTGGCATAACAAATGGGAACAGGGGGAGGGGAAGTTGATCACCTGGCTCTGATCTTAAAGAAAATTTTGTGGTAAAATCCATATTCGAAACAAATTCATTTTTGGCCGTTTTTACTCGTTATGGGGGCCTCTTAGTTTGGTCTCGGGACCTTCCTCAATGTATCCCCTCTTGGCGGGGCGGCTTTCCATGGCGGAGCTGCTTCCCACCCCCTGGAAATTTGACTTGTTACGCCACTGATTTACCTTGTCATAGTTGGCCGGCCAACTAGCACCCATACACCCACACACAAAAACACGCACTCGCATGTGCACACATACATTCTTCACACATTAAAAACAAGCGATTAAGCCATTCAGCCAAATATGGATACTTACTAAAATCTTTCAATATACATTATTAGTTGCAATATTTAGCCTATTTTTTCGGCTCAAAATATATTTATATACACTATTTTATTACAAATGTAACACACAGATTTCTTGTGTCCAGACTGCGGCTAATAATTATTTAATTGGCCCAACCGTGTTTCTCAACTCGTAAGAACATTGTAATACACTGATAAATCAAAGTTAAAACAAATTTGTCCCTTTCGTAACGAGTCCAAAAACAGTGCGCCAATTCATATGCCGAGCAACCGGGCTTCCTACCACCAAATCACGTAAATATAATGAGCAAATCCAGGGGATTTGTCTTTCAATACGACAAATAAGAATTTTTTTCATAACATTTCTCGTTCCGTCAATAGTAGATCTAGAATATGATAGAAAATGTATACCCGCTTCCTTAACTGGGCGTAACAAAGGACGAACACAAAAGGAGGGAAGACAAGAAAAAACAAAACCCTCAAATATAGGAGTTTCTACCCCGGGGTATGCTTGTCTGAATCAGTGCTACTGTTCGTTGTACTTGAAAGACAACCCTTTCCTTTTGCTTATGAATTTGCCCACGGAATAAACAACACCAGCTAGGAATAAGCAACTAGTCAGAAGCACACAAACAGTTGGTTAACCAAAGTCTCCACTGTTAAAATTTCCACTTCCTTGTTAAATAAATGCACAAACAAGCTACATGTATAGATCCCCAGCAAAAAACGTAATTAAAATTGTCTTGAAGAACGTCATTAAACATTTTCATGCCTGGTCATAACAAACGCATTTTAACCAAATATTAAAACTTAAAAAACAAATCCGGAAAATGTTTTTAGACATTTGAGTTGAAATGTTTTTCAAAAGAATGCTTTAATTTTGGAGACCAGGCATTAAATGACATTTTGATAACATCTTATAAAGACTAATGATCACATTATATTCAAAATATTTTGTGTGTGCCATGTATCTGGATGGAATAACAAAAGTACAAGTAGATCCAATGTAATTTAAAATTCTTTCTCTTCTTCCCGTTAAATATCACGATTCAGGTCTAAATTAAGTGGGAAAACGATTTGGGTTAGACTTTGCTCTAGGGTTTCTTTTGTAAACCCCTTGTGTGCCCCGAACTAGTTTAATATTCCACGTCCGCACAGCATATAACCCTTACAGAATCCCTTTTGTGGCTCATGTGAATTATATATAACCAACTTTAAAAGGCAACAGTTATATTGAAGAGAGCTAACACCACGTGCTTTCAATGTACACACATGTGCATAGAATAAGATGAGTCGGTTTTTGTTGTTGCTTAAACTTAAACTTAATTTGTACGGTACAAAGTTCCGTATGTTGATATCAAATAATTTATACCAGAATATATACAATACATGTTTACATTCTGCCACCAACAGTTCACAGCCATATTTGATTGTTAGGGCTTAATTTAAGATTTAAATTAGACTTAGTAACGATTCATCCCTTATAGGGAACCTTTGTTTCACATCACTGTCATTACCAGTTTTGGGTTAAATAGTTTGCTACTTTGTAGCCAAGTAATCTGCTTAACTGGTAATGATCACGGAGAGGATAGATGTATGAAAACATTACGTTGATACAACGGCGGGAAAAATCAATTGCACTTCAGATAAATAAAACTCGATACGAAATAGAAATACGAATACGCAAATATGGATGACTAACACGAGAATACGATCGGACGGAGGTCGCCTTCAATGGGCTAACGTCTTTTTTTTTAAAGTTTAAATCGTGCCCATGAATTTTAAACCAAATACTCAGTACTCACTCTAGTGATTTCATGGCTTGTCTTAAGCTCATGATATACTTTTAGTCGCAGCGAGCGATTGGCGTGCGCAATACCGGATTTTAACCCAAGAACAAGTGTTACGCATGCTCACGCGCAGAAATCGCTCGCTGCGACTGGAAGTATATCAGGGGCTTAAAGGCTTTATACCATGATATTGGATGCTCTCATACATGGTCTCGATTCTACAGCACAGTTCAGTGACACGCATCTCGTGTGTGTTAATAACTAACCCATTAATTTCTGGGAATAAGATAGAGTGCTTCGAATACATACAAGTGTATTTTTGAGTTCACATTTATGTGTGCGTCAGTGAACTTCACACTTGGAGATGAGACTATGACAGCTGTTTTAGGCTATGAATACTGAAATATATCATCGTCAATTATATCGTACAATATTATGTTCTAGGATAAATAAAGTTAGATTCATCGTCCCCCGGTACGCATTACATACACATTCAAAACTATCCTTTCAATTTAAGGACACTTTTATGGTTAGTTTCATAATGCATTGAACACTTTTGTTTAGATAACGAGAGCCACTTCAATATTAGCAGGTTAACCTGTGCGTATTTTTACTTAAAATGTAGAATTGGATAGATATCACTGGTATATAATTCTATCTAAAATAAAACATGCAGCCATTATACAGCTATCTGATGAAAAGGTAAACTAATTCGAGGGTTTAGTGCAAGAAGGCCCCATCTGCAAAAGCTGCCAGGTGTTAGATTTGGCAGGTATAACACTTAATAACAACACAACTGACAAATGGCAGCTATTGCAGATGGGGCCTTCTTGCACTAAACCCACGCTATCATCTTCTTCATCAACACCTCAAGGCGTTCAGATGAGGTGACTGTGTATGAAGACTAACCATACTGAGCTGCACAAAGGTCATGGCTCATTGTTGGTTAACCTTACTCCAGTTCCAGTCGCTTTTATGTATTTATGCAAGCGGTCAGAGTCGTATATTCTTTTCAGCCTTTGGCTCTCTGTAGCTGCATCTTGACTGAAAGTACGTTTATTAAGGAATTATGTGCTATGAAACAATACTTGGACATAATAAGTTGCTATCTCATGCAGTCGTTTTTCCTAAAAAAGGGATTGCTCCAAATCTAAACCGCTGGTTGACTGACGGTTGAGAGCGACTGAACCACCTGGTATTGTTTAAACCAATAGAAACTGGTTACCAGTGGTTTAGATATTAAGCCGCCCCTAAAAACTACTTTAGTAACAGTTCAGTTTCGTGGCATCACACTCTTTATCTATCTTCTATCTGACACGCTTTTGGCAAAGATTTTGAAAGGACGCTGCCAGTGTGTCATGCCTTTGAATTTGTATACTTTTGCTATTGAACGAGAATCAAATATGCATGACTAGTGGAAGGTGGATTAAAATGTGTTGCCATCGTACCGAACTTACATTAAAGAGGATTTTTACTAGTTATTCTAAACGGACACTTTAGAGAAATGTTTTCAAATATGAGGAAATGACTAGATGTGATGTAGTTTTATTATGTCCTAATATTATTTCATACCACAGAATTCCTCTAATATCACAACCTCTTGAATACCATAACTGTGAAGCTCAACTTCAAACTAAAAAAGAGTATATCATACGCAGGTTGCAACAACTTTACTGATTCATAGATACGATAAAAATAACACCAATCTTCTTTGGTATCTAGTGTCATTAAGAGTATGATGAAATCACGACGACATCAACGATGTTATCAGTTCTGCGTTGTTTTACAGGTAGATGCAATGGAAAGTTATTAATCTAACAATCTTGGGAAAACATTGTTGGAACCCAAACTATGCAATCGTCGTCCCCTTTGCCTTCCGTCCATATGATCGTTACCAGCAGAGGGTACAAGAAAAGGGGTGCGTTTTAGGCAATACAATGGATTAGATGGTGAAAATAAATGAATCATATGACGGTGTTCACTGGGGTGTTCAACCGAGCCTGCTAAGCACGATTCCCACTATGAAAGTTGCCTTCTATCCGTGTTACTTCTTCCCACAATTCCTGAAATATCGCGTCTGCAGAATTCACATTTCTAACTTGTATAGTCTCAGATGGAATTTGGCCTTTTATGAGGCTGAAGCTGTCGGCTGCATAAATACAGCCGTTAGGATAGGTATTTTTTTCAAATTATTAATAGCGGTCTACATTTATTTACGTCATTGGTTCCAACATTTTTTTCCCAAAGCTTGAAGTGTAACTTGCGTCAATACTTTGGGATTTATAAAACAACTTAAATTGAGAAGAAAAAAAAACAAACCCAAAACAAAACAAGTCAAAAGAAATAAAAAAACAATATTTTAGCTGTTTCGATGAAACACTTCTAAACGTTTCTATGTGGTTTGAACATAGATCTCAAACAATAAAACAATTTCGACATAATATCAATAGTTGGTTTGAACAATTTCTTGAACACCAAATACCGTATCACGTCGCTGTAAAACAAACGGTATTTCTATAATATCAAATGCTTTCAAAGACACACAAATGACGAAAGTTTTCATATCATCATTTGACTATAAAATACCACATTAATTCAGCACCGTGTCTTTCACCCACTACCAACCACAGTAGTGAGTTTACAACATTAAAATCGTATAACAATTCAATGACAAGTTTATTAAAAATGTAAAATTGTTGCACACATAATACTTTTAATTACTTTTTATAAACATATTCAATGTAAGAAAAGTGCATACATTGTAAAAGCTGCATAAAATTTCATTTGACAGACTTTGCTCATGCACACATCCTTTTCACCATTACTCATATTCCCACGCGAATAAAGGGACATTCCTGCTTTTCTTGAAGATACTTAACTCTCAACTTGAAATCAATCAAGTCGATATACGCCATGTACCTGCACAGGTTTTCGGGGTTACTTTAAAATTACAAAAATTGAAATTGAAACAAAGCCAGTGAATAAGTCGTAGTTAAAGCACCCTTGGGTCTTTTATTCTTCTCTTCTGAACGTAATCCTGAAATTGGAAAGACTTGGAACCTTTGCAAAGGTAGGAATGCTGGTGTTTCCATCAAATTTATCATTGTATGTAAGCAATTAGAATGCCATAGAATTCGCTTGACCCCTACAAAACCCAGAATTGTCAGTTTCCAGTTTCCCCAGACGTGCATGTGCATCTGTTTTGATGCATTGCTAAAGAAAGTCTGTGGTATTAATACCATCAAATGTGAGCAAAGTTCTACGCAAAGAGTATCACTACTTTAGAGATGACAGTAATAAACTATACAAGCAAATGGAAGTTAATATTTAAAATGTTCTTGTAGAAAGGCAAACACCAGGTTCGGTGTAAAGAACTACTGAGTTATTATTGTCAAACTTTTGAAATTGAAAAAAATAAAAATGGTAAGATGTATATTTCACAATACGGATTGTGTTACATCTTCGTTTGATCCCTCATCAAATAACCATTTGATCTCTCACAAAATATTGAGCTGATAGTTAAAAAAACTGAATCTCGTAAAAGTTGTCAGGCTTAGGCAAATCATGTAATACATATTTTCAGATTTGTTTGCCCTTCTTGTTCAATTGGCTTAATTTGCTTGCATGTTTGACATTATAAAATGATACAATACTACTCTGATTAGATGGGTTTTCTCAGCATTCTATTTCGTACGATCCATATATATTGCCATTCATTTCGCCTGTTGAGCAATCACTTAGTGACGATCTGGCATCATCAATATCTGCGTATACACTCTCCTTGGAACCTACTTCTATGTCACTGTCTTCCGAAGCTGGATACTGGTCACTAATGTGCCATGTCCTGGCATTACATGGGACGGTCTGTATTTTACTAACTCGCACTTTATAATGCAATGAGTCAACTACATCTGGAAGCACGGTGTAATATTTAGGTTCCAAAGGCCCTGGAGGGCGCCCTGCTGGAATTTTGGCGCTGGCACGGATTTGTAAATCATTCTCACTACCACCAATGTACACAGGGTTCCCCAAAAATTCTGACGGCACTCGACGCGCTCGCCCGCATCTGCTTTCCACGGCTTCATATACACCTATGGTTCCATCCATCGTGCTGCCAAAATCATTACTGTGTGCAGAACGCGTGGTCGATATTGTCGAGATTCCGGAGGAATGTTTCGAAAGACTGGTGTCGTGACTGGGCTTCCGTAGTCCTATGTACTTTCCAGCTGGAGTGTGACGTCGTTTTGGTGGAGCAGGTGCTGCCACTGTTGGTGCAGTGGATCTACTACGTGAAAATTGCAACGCAGTGTAGCTGGGATCGTTATGATGAAGCTGAAGATCTTGCGAGCGGTTAAAGGCTTGGTTCTCGTACATCTCGCCACGTCTTTTGTCATCTTCTTTCCCTCTGTACAACAAACAAATACATTAAAAATATTAAGTATGGTTTTATATGTAAAATTAACATTACACACAAATTAACAATAAAGTAGCTATAGCATTGGATACAATTAATTGAACATAATTTTAATTGGTCAACAGCGTAGCACACAATTTGTATTCACTTAAAACCAAGTCTAGCTCAAAAGGGAAAGATCGGGGATTCTAATGTAAAATGCAGAAAAGAAAAAAGACAGCGACGTCAAAGACGAAGTCATGACATAACAATGAGGTCCTGGTGAAAAGCGTGTTGTGTTGGCTTAATCCGACTTCCACAGAGCTGATTTGTATTAATAAATATTCTCCATTTCAAAAATAAAGATCGTTGAATGGTCTTGACTTGCTCAACTAGAGAGATTAGATTTAACTTCTCTTACAAAACAACTGGAGTTTTAGGAAATTTTTCCTTTTACTTTGAATCAAACTCCATTTTTTAATCTTGAGAAAATTCGAATCGATTGTTTGAATTTTCCTCCATTTGGGCTAGTGTTTGATTGCGAGGATAACACAACGTGTTTTTCACCTGAAGACAAAGGCAATGTTGTGGATATAAGTCTGGGTTTCGAAAGAGGGAGAGAGAGGAAGAAGGGGGAAAGTTTAACCAAAATCGGTTCACCAATAAACACGGTAATCATAATAATACAAACATGGGATGATGTGTTTTTTGTAGTAAATGTCTGTACACTGCAGATAAATGCGTATGATACATACAGTGATTATATGAGGAACAAAGGGATGAATACACGTATTTAACGTAGTATTCCTAATTGACACAATTCCTTGGGTAGATAGATAAAAGTATCCAAATGACCGCGTTAAACACACATGCTTCAAAAATAACTTATACTTCCTATTAAGTTCAGCCGTGTAGTAGAGCACACATTTCAAATGGGCAGTGTCAAAACACTTCCCTGCGTGAAGTAGGAAAGCTCGCCTGGGAATTGGATTAAGCATAGGAAAATCATGATTTCTATCAATTTCCGTACAATTATGATCTTCTTACATTAAACCGCAGATTCTCAGTTTTCATTTGTGTGCGGCAAGATATGAGATAAATCATGATGATCGAAATGTGGAGTGAGTCAAACTGAGTACTTAGAAGTATAAGTATCTATTAGTTTAAATCGTGAAATTAATAACAAAACCCAATGGCGACCCCGACCTACTACTCTTAATGAAGTTCAATATTAACAAATTAGGGCTCATATAGTCGAAACAATTTGAGCTCTGTTAGGTATGTACTAGTTTTGTAATCTTCCTAATTTTTCTTTACAATATCAAGCGTATCGTAAAAATGGTGAAGATATTTTCTGTACATGATCTTCAATGCGAAACGATTTGTTTACTCGATGCTATCATTTAAAACTTCTCTTCTGACTACTGGTAATGCGGTGAATATATCGCTGAGTAAATTTACATTTAACACGTCATTGTTTGTCGTACGGTTATCCAACTCCCAGACTTGTCAAACGGTGAATTCTTGTGGCGACTCCAAGTCTTCGAAAACCATTGCTATGCCAATTCATCACGATAGGTGTAAATTGTTCAAAATAATGCGTGCATTGCAAACATGAAAATCTTTAGATGCTCTAATTGTAACAATTGGTTTGCCAAATTACTATAAGTAGTATTTTTCTTCACCATATATTATTTCCGCATTGAATTAGGATTAATATTGACAGAGTATGATATGTCTTTAATAAGTCAAGTTAAGTTACACAGTCGTATGGCAACAGTGATTACGAAGCGTGTTGCACATAGATTAACCCAGTTTACAAAATCAATTGAGACGAATTGTAGAATTTATCCTGCAGTAATTTTGCAGTCAACATGAAATGCTCTGTCACGCAAAGGAAACCCACCCAATGCAACAATTTAATTCTGAATGTCATTGTGTTGCATGTCACTATATATTCTTACAGTGACAGTTTGTACGATATGTTTATGATTACGAAAGGCATAATTTTTCATTTCACTTTGTTGGTTCAACAATCCAGTTTGAATTAACGGATTTTACAGCCGCGGATTGATATGGGTGAGAGTAGATTGACATCTACGTGGCAATTATAGAACGTGTGGTCACCAATGTTGACAAATTTTGGAAGTATTTCCTTCCTTGTTTGTTTTTAGAAGCACACTTCGATTAAAATATCTCTATAATATAACAAATTGCAATCATGCATTAAATTTTCAAACCCCTTAATCTAAAGCTGTCGTTCCCTTTCAGGTAACATCCCCTTTCCGAATCCAGCATTTTGATTCATTTTAGGTTACAATCAACGACAATTTTACCAGCAAGTGCTACATAGGTCCGAGTTGTACTGAACTTCTAATCATTATGAACTTTTAAGATTCCTCATCCACTTAGACTTTAAGGGTAGATTTCTCTCCTATTTAACTCGCATCAATATGTATCTGGAATCAAGTTCACCAAAAAATGAAGGTAATACTTTATATTTATTGCTTTTGTATCTGCTTCAGTTCGGCTGCTCACTGCCAAACAAAACCGGAGATCATCATAAACGAAAACATACGGTATATCATTGCTACAATTAAGTCACGTACAGAATCTGTCGACATAACCCCATGCATACCGTGTGGATAGTGATGAGGTAACGCTATAGCTTTCTGATATCATTTCCGCACCCTTTTATTTCAGGCCCTTCAAAATTTTTTTGCAACAGTCGATACAAACTGACAAAAACAGTCCCTCGTTTCACATATTGACCTTCAAAATAATATCACTTAGAGCAAGGTCATGCCTCTAAGGTATTACGTTATTTTAACTCACAAACCCATTGGGATTTGAATCAAAGTTCGAGGTGTAAACAGGGGGCTACGGATCCCGTTTTACAAAAGTTTCATTAGCTGCCGTTTGCCGGAATATTGCTGACACCACACCAATAGCGCCATCTATTATAAACAAGGGTCTTATGGGTTTTAAACGAATACGGTTTACGATGAAACCGATGATCGGATACGGCCTACGGCACCGTAGCCATTGGTTTATGTTACGGTTGTCAGTTGTGGGTTTGTGGTTTTCAAGATTTATGTCTTGGGCCAGACACACACAAAAAATAAGATTTAGAATTCTGCGGTGGATGCTGACTGCACGTTACTCAAAATTTTAACCTCTAGCAAAAGTCTAGGCCTAGCCTTATATTTGCTTTATTTGCGGTAAGGTCATAAAAATGTTAACTGTCTGCAGTGTCTTAAAGATATATGGTAAAGACGTCAATCATGTTGTGTTTGAGATAGGAAGGTAAATAATGGAAAGGAATAAATGAAGAAGATGGTAGCGATCAAACTAACATTCAACTTGAACATTCTAATACGAAACAGGTGGTTAAGAGTGGGTCTTGTCAAAATCATCGCAAGATAAGTCATCCGTCGACAGGAGCTATTATCAGATGAATACTTTAAATGCTTTTGACAAGTTTTTAAAAAATGTTTCATTTATCAGTGATACTGCATCCCGTTGATTACTCTAAGGAAAATCGAAATTATGAAGTCATATTCCAATAACTATAATGAAAAAATCCAGCTGAACACAAATTATCATGAAATCACACAATACTTCTAAACTGATGACTTTGTTTCTGAGCTTGTTTATGACAATGAATAAGGACGCAAATAAATTTTGATAGACCACTGGATTGCAACTGGTTCTCAGAAAAAAAGATGTGTATTCTGAGTGTATAATTAAAGTCTTCATAACGTAAGTCCTATAAAGGTCATCAGCCTGTAATGCACACACGCATGTCATTCAGAGCACCATTGGTTTCTTGCTTGACTGATAACTTTATGAGAGCTTCCTGCAATATAGCAAATATCAAGATAACCAAGACGCTCATCTTTAAGACGACTGCTGATGATGCTGACCAATGCTTGGTTACCCCGAATTAGTCATGATGTGCCGCCTCCCTTGGGTACACGATAACAAGGCGTGCATGACATTGATGTAAATGTACAGGAGGTGGTACTGGTCAAACAAAAGAAAAGAAAGAGAAATATCCCTATGATCAAGATGGCCCAGTTTGGTGACTAAATATTTGGTCGTCACTCCGACTTCAGCCCTCCTTAACAGTATCTCATACCATGAAGTTCCTGTTCAGCTGTTCGAATTACATCCTCAGATTAAGAATTTGTTAAAATCATTCTTATCTGCGTTAGTCAATGGGGTGCGACGTTAATACTATTGAGAATATAGGCCTATAGTATTTAACATTCTAAGTCACATTTTCCTTTTTCCCTCCTGTCGCCGTGAATCAGTAGTGTTAAAATGTATACTAATGCTGGCATCTCTCATGTGAAACAAATATTTATGTACGTTTACTTTAAAATATGATTCAAAAGGTACAAGATTACATTTAACGATGGCATCAATGTCATGCTTGCTCCATTGATTTATATTGAACTTGATCTATGTATCAATCGCCCGAGTCTATAAAATGACATCTTTGCATCAAATTAATGTCATATCAAAATGTCTTCCGCTGAAACCTACCCAATGCTATTTGATGTTTACCAAGCACTATTTTTAAACGATTATTCAGTGTTAAGAATATTGAAACGGATATGAACAACGTTTTGGACTATGAGATATTGCCGTATATAATTAGTTACATAATTAATTTTATCTTTAAGAGCTTGAGCAAACGATATCGACTGTGATTATTGTAAGTGATTTGTAGTTGTAGTTGTGAGCTATTATGGATACAGGGTGGGACAAATGATCCCTATTTTAATTTGACATAACTTTTGTTGTAAATGTAATATTAACTTGATTTTAGGATCACAAGAAAGGCAAAACTTTGAAATTTGTTCCATGTTCCATTTGTTGCAGTTTAGAACCATGTAGGCTTCTTAATGCGACTGAATTCAAAGCAATATATCACTGCTTCACTGTTTTAATACACTAGTATCAGTATGCCACAGCGGTCGAAACAACAATGCGCCGAAATGCTGCAATTGTATTTTATCGTGGGTATTCTATTTTGTTTTGATTCATTTCCAATAAGAAATCAATCAGATGTTATCACACTGCAACAAAATGCGGAATGAAACAAATTTCCCAAGTTTGACCTTTTTCTGGAGCCTAAAATTAAATTGATATTATCTGAAATAAAATGAAATTGATATTATCGGAAACAAAAGTTAGATTAAATGAAAAGTGAGGATTTTTTGCCCAACACACAAACAGCAGCAACAGAACCAGCATATTAATAGTAGTTGCTCAAGTAGTATTGAGTGGTATAGTAGCAGCAGTAGTTGTATATGGTACTACGTAAAGGAGGAAGCGACGGACGAGAACATCGAATGTGAGTAGCAGTAGGAGAATGAAAAAAAAGATGAGAACGAGGAAAAGGAGGGCGAAAGAGGGGGAGAAGGAGGTGGAGGAGGAGGGTGAGAAGAGGAGAAGGAAGATGCCAGGAGAGGAGCAGCTGAAACAACAACAGTAGTACCAACAGAAGTGGAAGAGAAAAGTAATAGTAGTTGTAATGATAAAGGGCCTATAATAATCATTCATAATAAATTATCATTATTGCTCTCTTTAAAGAAAGGCAAAAGGGGAAAATAATTCGTTCCGTGCAATTAACCTTCATATTGACACTTCGTTAGCGCTTTAAACTCAATTTCGTGAAAATGTCCTAATGTGCCCTATTTAAAAAAGCAGTGGTGCCTTGTATTCTACATGTGTAGATGAAGAGCTGATGCCCGAGCTATAAAATCAGTCACGTCTGAAACCGATCAGTCATCATTCAATAAGAGATGACTACTTCAAGTCATTCCATAGCTCATTAATACTTGATGATCGCCTAGTGGTTATTGCCCTTTGGATTCACGTCGAGATTAAACATAACGAAATTCTCCTGGTCATTAAGCTATTTTATAATATTAAAAAAGGAAAGTATCTTGATAGTACCTTAACAATAATATCGGTTTCTGGGTTTCATTGAACTTAAAAATAAACACGTTCCACATAATGTATAGATCCGGATCCGAATGTAAACTTATATATGTTATACCGAGTAAGAACTTAGTGTGACATTATCATGATCACCATTGTAACTGCCCTGCATTTTTTTCTGAACACTTAAATTCACTTAAAGACTGCAACACTCGTTAAGCTTTCAAAACAGCTAGCAGGCAGCACCAAATATAAACAACAATCAATAATAAATAAGTAAATAGCAAACAAGAGCAAATGTATTGAACAAAATGCACCGTGGTACTGGGTTTGGCCTAATATAAACAACAAATCAATAATAAATAAGTAAATAGCAAACAAGAGCAAATGTATTGAACAAAATGCACATGTAACTGATTTGGTTTAAATCACATGCTTGTTTTCTAATGGCGCTCTGCTTTAACTGCTTAATGCGTTTAGAACCTTATTATTCATCATGTTTAGAGAAAGCTTGGCCAAGATCTAGTGCGGTGTGTCACTGTAGAGCGTTGCACCACATCAAATTAACACATTCTTCTGTGTCAAGTGACACAGCTGCACACGCAAGATTCAATGGTCAATCCTACTTTATCGGTGAATACTTCCTTGTTTTTCTCTCTTTAGCTCTCTATGATAAATGATTCTTACGTATGGGACATGCGCTGAATAAGCCATGCCGATGGGAAACGCAGGACTTGACTTACTAGTTAATCACCACTTAATCTGAAATTCATCATTCTGACCCTTAAAAGTTAAGTCTCGTGAAATTCCTAAAATAAAGCTGTTTTTGTAGGTAATCCAGACACTAAATCCGTGGATGGATTGAGAGTCAGTAGCAACCTGAAAGTGCCCGTGTGAAAGATAAGCTATAGAAAAAAGGAAAAGCACTGAAAGTGAAAGGAATAAGAAAAAACAGAAAAGGAGAGCAAAACAATGGGTACAATTAGAAGGGAAAGAGAGAGTACAAAAAGAGAAGCGAAAAAGGTAACGAGAATTAAAGGCACTATCAGTGATTTGTCAAACTTAAGAAAATCGAAAAAATAATCAAAACTCAGATTTGTGCATGTCTATAACAAGTATAGCTATCCTAATATACCTTGCAAGTTCAGGCTGAAAGCAACATATTAATTTAAAGACAAAATCGGATGTTTTAGTCATTACTGTCCGTACGAACACTTTCTACAACACGTAATTGAATGGAGATTCATATCGTTGAGAATACTGCTGTTTTCTTCTTTTTTGTCACTTTGCATTTGGAAATAATAACGTATGTGGCTTCTACAGACTTATTCTCCACCTTCACTTTTAGTCTACCCTGTAAATTTCGAAAATTTTGACTCTTTTGGGTGGATCACTGATAGTCTTTAAGAATATTGACGAGAAGTCAAGGGAAAAGAATAGAAAAGAAGAATGAATTTAACTCTTGAAAGTAGGATATGAAGTAAAAATTATGAAGATGAAAAAGAAACATCTTGAACTGAAACAAGATATGGTAACAGTGTATGATTATATACGCGGGATGGTAAACATGATAGATAACTCTATAAGACACAACATGGACATGAAATTCATGGTATCTTATTGGATTTACTTTCTGATATCTACACGTATAAAACAGCACCTGCGCTTTCATGTAATTGAAACACTTTTTAACTCTGGTATGTACATGATGTATTTGCCTTTCTAATGCATTTTAAATTTTGAGTAGTACGAATTTTCCATGTTCTTGAAGTGCACGCATTTCTCCTACACGGTACACCGCCGCTGGAATACAATGAAGTGCTTAAATATTTGAAAAGTTGAAGTGGCATATTGATCTATACAATTATACGGTGTCCAGTAGGAGTGCCAATTTTGTTCATGCACAAAAATATCATTTTTTGCGAGAGTATTTTCTATATTTTGCCGCACTAATACTCACCAAAAGTGTATATATTTGCGAATATATTCAATTCAATTTTCAATTCAATTTAATTTTATTCAGCATAACATATCGAACGTGACAGAAATGTATAATACAGTACAATATATTATAATACATAAAGTAGCAATTGTAGACTGTACTAAGATAAACTGGTGAGGTATATGATATGATATGCTAGGACCAGTAATGGACAACCCGATAGGGCTTATGGTTATTGCTGGCCCTGTAATACATACAAGTAAAATATACTCAATATTACAATAATTATACAAGTAAGAGGTGATATAGAAGATTTACATAGGTAAATAAACATAACAAAAAACAGAGACAAACACACAAAACAAACAATATCTAAGCTAAACAAACACTTAACGGGAAAACGTGATACGCGAATTTGGAAGAAGGAAAGACTTATCAACATGTCTTGCTGAGGTATGTAATAATATTTCATAATGAGGAAGCAGAGATAGAAGAGGTAAAGGTGAGGAAAAGGTAAGGAGGAGAGATAGAAATAGGATGAAGAAAAGGTGAGAGAAATAAGGACTTGGGGAGAAATTTAAAAAGAATTGTACTGGTTGATGAAATGTTTTTTCAGATGAGCTTATATTTAATATGTTTTGCAAGAATATATTTTTTAAAAATTTTGTGAGCAGATTTTTTTATTTGTCAAGAATATTTATATTTGTTCACGAATATTTTATATTTTTGTGAGATTATTTTCTAAATTTAAATTATTTATTAAACAAATATTTCTAAATTCTATTATTTTGTGATTACCAAAGCACATATTATCATGTATGCCTAAATACTTGGTCGAAATTTAATTAAACAAGGGAATGAATAATATCGACAGATCGATATACCAGGCCCGTACTATTAGTGTAATGATTGTTAATAACATAAGTTAGTAGTTTTAAACGCCAACATTTTTAGAGAAACTCAGGCAACTTTCCAAGAATATTCAACAAACCACCCTAGAATACGTGGGACACAGCAACGGCAATGTATGCCATTGGTTAATGGCATTGTATGTGTAATCGAACATTATGCACGCGGCAGGCAAGGGAGGAACTTTATAGCTTAATACTTAATAAATTTGAATTAATTTACAAAATAGTGTCATTACAGTATGCCTGATAACATACAAGTTAGTTAAACGTACCACCTTTTAATGCTAAATGTAGTGATCAAATTTTGCCTACTTACGACACTACATTTTGGGCAGCCATTTCAGAATCCATTGAACGAGAAAAATGTGATGGGTTTTACCCGAAAAGATGTTTACCCCAGGTTTTACCCATGATTCTGCCGCGTGCAATTTGAAAGCTTTTAGTGCGGTGCGTACAAAATAAAATTAATCGACCCTCCTTGCCTCCTCGGCACATCACACATCTCATTATGCAAATCAAACTTACTAAGCCACATGTTTAAATCAATAATACTGTAACCAAAAATATTAAGCAAGCTATTCAAACCAAAAAAAAAAGTCAGAGTATCATTGTCATGTACCGTATCAAACAGGTGAAAAGAAGAGCAGAATGATCCCCCTTTGTCATATCATGTTGCCGGCTGTATAGAGTCACGTGACTACTGCTGTAGTCTTGTCCAGTGTATGGTTTGTAAGCAAGGGCGTGCCAGAAAGAAGTACAGAAAGGTCAAATACCATCTTTCAGACAAACTACTGACTAATTGGTCTATTCAACATTTTATCGCCTTGAAAGCTTTTCTCAATTGCTTTATATTTTTTATGCTTTACAAATATCGATTGCTGTGTATTTTAACAAAAGCCCCGGAAACATTCTCATGCATACATATCTCGCAAAAATCGTTATTTTTAAAAGTGATGCTCAATGGGTAATTAAACGTGTTTCTTGTTGATAAATAGATTGCCTCCCGGACCTATGGTTGATAAAAGAGCGCCCGCAAGGCCTACTATATGTTCATTGATTTGTCCTGCAATCATGCATAACCGACCCTCTCTGAACAAACATCGGGTACATGGCATAATAGATGTAGCCACTTGATCAGAAACATAGGATCAATTATTTTCTATCGATGATTTAAGAACTTACTATCAATGTTCTGGTTTCGTTTTTCAAATAATAACACATTCTTGTCGGTAAACTCTATTAAAGTGTCTGAATGTGGTAGGAAACAATATGTAATTAATGTTGATGCTTATTGAAAGTTACAATACATATAACTTGAGTATGAAACCCTACTATATAAAGCATAAAGCAAGCAATGAAAAATAATCAAACGCAAACAAACAGAAGCTGAGCAATAGTCCAAAGGTAGATAATCTTATGGCTATTTTATGTCATTCAATATTTTAATTTAATTTTAATAGTATTTAATATAATTATGAATGCATATAACCGAGAGTGAACTGGCATAAGCTTGTATAGACCCACTACAAAAACTAAGGTCAATTAAAAAACCATATGGCATAAAAAACACCTTAATTTGCACAGCAACAAATTTAGCTGTTTTTTCCTGAACTGAATAATTTCACTTTTATAAGAACACTGTTGATGGTTATGAATAGAAGTTGTTGTGTATTAATTATATTTTTTTTACTTATCCTTACCTTCTTGTTTTCCAGACGATTACAATTAAGATCAGTATAAGCACACACAGAATTCCTACCGCAATGGCTGTGGCGATAATGGCCGTAGATTCACCTGAATATGAAGGGGAAAATGACACTTTTATTACTCTCCATAGCTGGATGTAGCTCAAACACGTTAACAAAACTTACATTTTTTTCACACAACTCAACGAGTTTCACCCTACATGGACTGAAAACATCCCCTGAAACAAAAAACAAAAATTATGCAAAATTTTGCCCCAAAAGCAAAGTTTGCCAATGATGTCAATCTGCAAAATGTTGAGAAAACTACCAATTTTCTTGAAAATCAGTGCCTTCTAATACCAAAAGTGTACCGCAACTTTCACCTTTTGTGTGTGCATCTGGCATATTTTAGGGCTCCACGGGAAGCTAAACGGGTCATCTGCCTGTCATGTGCATGCTAAAATTTCAAAACAATTTTGATTAACACCATTATCCACCACAATAAAAACAAACGCTCTTGATTGATTTCCTTATGCTGTCGTCGACTACCCACTTTATAGGAGTAATAATATGTATCCTCATAAATTGTGAATGTTTATATTCATATTTAACTTGGCCTTTTACTCGCTCTCATGCATGATTGAGACTTTTTGGTTTGCTCACTTCACGTGAAGGAACGGATAGTGCTAATATGATTTTAAGAATTTTGTGTTATTTTTCATATCATGTGACTTTACCTAGTGGTCTCGGCGGTCCCCAAATAGCTGTTGAAATGGTAGTTTCAGGCGTTGATGAGCCCTCGTCCGACCCATCGCCCTTTTCTTCCGTCTTCGTTTTTGGGGTCTGAGATGATCTTGATGTTTGACCTATGACCTCTGTTCTCGGAAGCGAAGTATTTTCTGTCATAGTTGTAGTCGGTTTTGTCGTTGTCATTAAAAGTGAAGGCTGCGTACCTACAGGCCATTTTATTGGGGATGTTGCAGTACCACCAATTGGAGTCCGGGTCCATGGAAGGCATTCTGAGTAACGGATTCTGTTATTGGCTCTTCTGTGAAGGCCGGTTGAGTACCTAATGGAGGCAAAAAATAAATTCCATAAAGGTATGCATGTGAAGCCTTAAAAAGATTGATTTTGTAGGCAAATTTCTATCTGCAAGTTTAGAGTCTTGATTAATGACTGAATTATTAAAATGTTCACAGAGAGACCAGCCTCACTCTAGTCTTAGATGTTTCGAGTACACGTAGCAACGTTAAAACAGATTTGATTGATTTGGGAGCCATCAAAAAAACCGTCAAAATGGAGCGTTTTATGGCCATTACCTCTGCCTTAATTGACTAAAATCACAATCGACTTAAACTCGAATTAATCTTGATTACATTGTCTTATAAAGTGTGTATAATGCACTACTTTTAAGGACACACAGCTTATATAATACTAGGTTATGCATACATTCGCAAAGCAGCGTAATTCAATCAGGTAGCTGGAACATAACAGCAATGCTGCATAGGAACTTTAGGAAGGCTACAAGGCGGGTACCGGTAATTGTATTTACAACTAAAATGTCGAATTTTCTCACAAGACTGCCTCTTGGGTAAGTATCATTACATTACTTATTGAGCAGCAGCGAGGCAATAGGCATATCAGCTTTCAACACTTCGCAGAATTGGGTGAAATTTTTTTTCTTACTCGCTGCGAAACTCTGTAAGCAAAACTTAATTGAATACGTTCGTGGAATATGTACAGCTGCCGACTGCGAGCAACATATACATTGATTCGTACCAGTTTTACAAAGCCTATCCTTTTTTAGATGTCTTCCTACGCGGTATTTAATTTTCTTACACAGCTTTACATGCCAAACATGTACAAAATGGCAGACCACTTTTGTCACGTTTGGCCGCAACCGTAAACCGTGACGATTAACCGGGTCAAAGTGCGATATAAATAGCTTTGGTGGCCAATGACCCTTGCCAAACCGCCACTCTACTAGTGATTCTTTTATGATCCTTATGATAAATGACTGCATCTCCTTAATTTCAACGCTTGAGGGCGTGGTAGATGTGTCATCACATTAGTGGAATAATACAATAATAAGCGCTTTCATTATTGACCACATTATTATGCTAGTAATTAAGTACGACGATAGGCCAGGATTAAAACATTACTCGACAATTTCTGCCAGAGAGTCTCTGGAGACACTTGAATGGCACGGTTTGCACATAACAGGAATACATTAATTGTGGCTGAAAACAACCAAAGGTATATTAGCCGTAGAAATCCGGCTTTATTCGAACCTATTCTGTTCATTCTCTCCACGTCTTTAATTAATGGTGCTCCTTTATCCTAGACCTAACCATATTTTCTAACCTTATCATGCCTAATCCTAAATTGAAATAAAAATAATCCTACAATGTTCAAGATTTTGATTCGCGGCAGAATATCATATACGACTCTCTGTCCCGTCGGTACGTGTCATTACGGTTTAGCTTTTACAACGATTTAATTCAGTTATGATTTTTTTTTGTTATAATATTATGCATGGGAGGTCAAGATTAACAGTGCGCTATATTTTATACCGTGGTTTCTTAAACAGGCCTCTGAAGTGGGCTTGAAAGTAAGATGTGCTATGCCAGACAGGCATGACAGTTATACAGATGCATGGCTGAGCTGGGATACCTGAAGTGCACATGCATCTAAATGTCAGGTAGAACTACCCTCTGGTAAAAACCATGTAAAAAGCATATTTTATATAGGCCCCTAGGTGTTCTCTTCTCTTTGTACCACGTGTACCATCATCGAGTTGTTCCTTACGGTGTACCAGATAAATTGGGAGTGAGATATGATGGTTGAAAGCCCACATCTTGATGAAATGCCATATCACAGCTGTTGATAATGACATCATACTTATATACATTTTATTTCAGGTGTCCGGGTCCCTTGACAAAGTCTATTACACATCGCTAAAGAATTGACGCCCAGCTCACAAAAATGCGTTTTATCATTCGACTTGTAAAATTGCTGGTTGCTAGACTTCTCAACTCTTTCTGCTAATGGGTGGCATTGACCCGATGAAGCGTACGGTTGCCCGCCCAATTCCTATACTTTATTCTAATCCCTTATTAATTATAATGGCGACCATGGAAATATGAATGGCCTAATTGCAGTTGCATCTAATACGTTTGAAGAATTTGTAAAAGCGAAAAATGGTTTTATTGTGAAGCGAGGTCGTCCTGTCTATACCACTAAGTGTTGTATTTACTGGGGTATGTATAGGAAAATAATTGCAAGAAAAAACACCTTGTGTTTGATTCCTTGTTTATGAGCAATCATAGAACCCCGTTCGCATCATGAGATCTTTTACATTAAATTCATTGTGAATATATAGGCCTACATGGTCGCGGATGTGCATTGGGCATTGTTCACATAGCCTACCCCTGAGTGTAATACTTTAGACGTAGCCCGCACTTCACAATGATCATTAAAAGAACACTAAATGGATTCAATATACCATACAAAGAACAGTTTGAAAATGTTAAAATGTATATAATAAATAACAGCTCGGGTGTACTTTGTAACCATTCAATTTCTGTGGTAAACGACCGATGTACTGGATTAAAAAAGTTCATGTCTGTAAGCGTCGGCATTGAACTATACAGAACTCTCTAATATATCGGTAAATAAGAGCTTTTAAAACGGAAAAATGGTCGAGGTGTGCAACAGACATTTTGACCCTTTCCCACTCCTAGCAAAAACGAGAGGTCACTGGGTCATCGTAGGTTTGGAGTGAAAACTTTCTAGATGTAACAATCCATGAACATTAACCCTGCAGTGGGTCTTACCATGCCTATGTTTTCGTATGAATGAATTGTCTGTGCCGTATGCATAGCCTTAAAGTTAATGGTTATTGACAAAGGTAAGAATAGATTTCGGTTTCAATAATATTTCACCAATATCCCGTGTGTGTCCAAGACTGCAACCCAGTAATTACTTCAGTGAATGCGGTTGATTCATGCCAAAAGCGGGACAAAAAGCGCGTGAAAGCATGAATAGGTTAAGAACCCAGCTCTGTCTTGACTTCTTGCACTCTTACCAATTCATTGGCATTGCTGTGTTTCTTTGGCTAATGGATGAAGCCTTAGTCACACTTTGACACAGCATTCCGTAGACCACTGGATACTGCTGCAGCGGTTTTCTTGAAATGACAACACCCACCGACTTTACATCTGCCAACTTGTCACAATGACTCAAATTCAATTATTCCATTGGTTGCACCTGTTTCATAGTTGCTAATCCTCAAATCTTCTTACAATTATGATATAATTTCAATTGCCCTATAACCCCGATGTGAGAATCTTTATTTTCCTGTTTTGTTTGTTACAGTAACCATGCTGGGATTAATAAATTTTCACATCATTCAGAAATTGAAATCCGATTGAAAGATTTGATTGAAATGTGAGATAAACAGGATGATTTTTTATTGTTAACAATAAGCTATAGTGTACGTTTCGTAATGATAAAATATGGAATGGAAATCGGCTTTGGGGAAATCAGCAAAATTGCCTTCACGATTTATCAAAATGATTTGGCAAATAAATTTTGCAATCCTGAATTCCTAAAGCATTCTGTATTGAAAAAATGCCAATAATCGGGTTATTTTCAATAAATCTTGGATCTCGTCGTGGTTAATATAAAAGTCTACATTAAAATATAATTCAGTATTCAATGCAGATGCGTTACTAGGAGTTGGGTATATCAAGCAAGTATCAACCTATTCTTTAACCCAGAAACTCACTTGTCAATTTTGTAACTGAAAACCACCGAATAGGATTTTTCAAATTGGAGTCAAATTCTAAATAATAAGAAGTACACAACATAAGTAGCGTATGAAGGCCTGTGGTGGGGGATTTTATTTGTTTGTTTCATAGTATTTTCTGTTTTAAGTGGTAATTTGCTAGAAGCATTCTGCATACCATACCAGGCTGAAGTTTTAAAACATCGACAACATTTTGAACTCAGCGCATTGGAATGCTGTACACGGAAAAGTGTAAGGGATTCTGTCTATAGTGCTTTATGCAAAATTTGCACCGTGACCTATGATATGGCAACATGTAACTTACAAAACAAAACGGCCAGGAATGAGGCCACAGTAGATTGTACAATGGCACTTGTAATGAAATGACTTGAGCTGAATTTGCGATGGTAACAAGAACTTCAAACGCCATGAACTTCTTTATCAAATTTTGACAGTGATGGACGAACCGAACCAAGGGTCCCACTCAGGGTTTTGCCAAGTTATGGAAGCTAATCCATCTCAGTCGATGATTCAAGATAGGCAGACCTGTTTGTTTCAAACTACGTTAACTGACTTTTGTTTTTGATTGTAATTATCGCACTTTCGTAAACGCTATACGCATAGTGACAGAAGAGCAGATGTTCTGTTGACGTAAGAGTGGAAAGGAATCAACCTGAACTGTGCCTTAGCTTGGTCTCTGACCACTTTTGTGTGTGTTGATGACCACATAAAGTACATTTTCAAGGTGTTCATGGTATAATGAATGAGACGGGTTTACAATAACTTACCTGTTGGAATGGTATTGTCAAAGACATCAATAAGTTCAATATCATCAATTGCAATATCACTTTCCGTTCCACCTCGCACGGCTTCAAAGGCAATCTAGTAAAAGAAGTTGTGTAGAAATATAAAGAGTCGTATGTTACAAGCATATAGAAATAAAAAGGAGTCGTACTTTACAGAAATTAGTAGAGATTGTACTGGTGCTGTATACTGACAGATATTTTGGGTTCAAATCCAAAGGCGGGTTTTGAACTTGTTTTTAAAGGGAGAGGGTCAAACACATCCCGCCAGATGTTAATAGATTTTGTATAATGACACTGGTAGTAACTACGCAATATATGTACTATCACTGCGAAAATGTTGTGTAACTGTGCAATCCTGAAGTTGTTGAATAAAACTGTTTACCAACAGTTGATTAACCTTTTATTCAATGTTGGTCATTTCCATTTAACAACAGTTTATTAATTCATTAACTGTTAAGAAAAAGAGGAACAAAGCCCTATAGGCTTTAAATACTGTTGTTAAGTGGAAATGACCAACATTTGAATAAAAGTTAATCAACTGTTGGTAAAAGTTTTACTCAACAACTGCAGGATTGCAAAGTTACACAACATTTTCGCAGTGAAAGTTAGAGTTCGTACAACCAATTAACTAACACTTTGAAAATGCATTTCTTACTGTAGCTTAATAAAATCACATTGCTGCAATTTTTTTTAAAATGTGTAAAATTTGGTTATTCACTAGTTATGTCGTTGTATAAAGAATTTGATGTCTTTGTGTACAGACTCTGTATGCAGGCATTTGATAAAACTGCGACGAACAAAAATCTTTATTGGTCACACATTAAGGCTTGTATTTTGCGAAACGAAACGAAACAGAACTCCCATTGAATTACACGCTTTATTCCGTTATTGTACGTTATGCATGCATGGCGGAATAAAGCGTGTAATCCAATGGGAGTTCTGTTTCGTTTCGTTTCGCAAAATACAATAGCCACACATTAAGGCCTATGCGTGTTGCGCGTGTGAGAGCACTGTGGGGTGGTTTCTCCAACACATGCAATATCTCCCGGACCTCAAGCCACCTTTATTACTGATACTTACTGATTTCTGGCATTAATTTATATAGTTAACATAAAACGAAATTGAAAACAGAAACAGAATCCTTCTGGGGATTTTTGTCTCAGGATATGAAAAATCATCAAATTAAATATGCGTCATTTACTTTCTACAAAATGTATACTTTATAGATCCTAAATTGATATTTAGGATGATACGACAAGAAACATTCATAGGCATAATGATATGCACTACCGGCAGTACCCCCTGAAACTGTACTGATTTATATTTTTTTCAATATGATAAGTGATGTGCTTGGTATCCATTTGAAAGTGAATACATAGATTTACTGACGTTTATCATCTTGCCTTAGTTATGAATCAGTTTTATTTTCAATAAACCTGTACACCATGGTAACAACAGAACGATCCCTTTTTTGTAAATGGGAACATCGGGATGACTTTCACCCCATCTGATCCGGGCCACTCTGGATAAATAGGGAAATAGACTTAGAAATATTTTGTGTAGAATCTTAACATACAAATGTTCAAATACCTATATCTTTATTTATTTATTATTTATTAATCATTTACCATTTATTAATCATCGTAACATACAAATGTCAAATACCTATATCTTTATTTATTTATTATTTATTAATCATTTACCATTTATTAATCATCGTAACATACAAATGTTCAAATACCTATCTCTCTAATACAACTTGACTTTCTTGATGTTTTATACTGTTTTGTCTATTTTTTTACATGTTACGTCCCAATTCCATCTTTGCTGACACTCAGGGCAAGGTACATTATTATTACAAAGGTAGTTTGTGAATTTCTTAGGACTTTCTTGGAAGAATTTGAAGATATAATTACCAGTCTGGGCTCGTTAACATTAATCATATTATGTAAATGTTTCGAGACTTTAGCCTCTGTTTGTCTACAACACAATCTTTAAAAGCGTTTTGGATTTCTACGAAGCCTTTCCACATCAATTTCTAGACATTCACAGCAGCTCTATTTTTAGAAAATTGAACCAGACATGTAGTTGTCTCAGATTGAGTAAACCAATGAAAAGATGGGCTAAAACACGAGAAGCCTTTTAACAGCCTGAAAGCGGTTCATGGATTTCAACAGATGGATGAAACGCTTGTTGGTCTTCATATTAAATAAATCCGGAACAATGTCTATTCCAATCTTCATCTCATGACATCATTCGCAACAGGTAAAGCAATACCAAGTCCCAGCTTTTGTTTATCTCAAGATACAATGATTCTGTTCTACATGACTGACATTCTTTGGAAACACGATATTTTACCAAGCCATGTATATTAATTATAAGCATAATCATAAAACCGCATCATGAAAGTGATACAGATTAATACAGTACACGCCAAAAACATATAAACAACCAAAATGAAGTCAAGAGTCATGTTTCACTGATAGAAAATGGGCGCTCTTATTGTCACTTTAGGCGCCGCCACAAGTTTTCTTGAGGCTAAATATCTTCACATTTTTGGCGAGCAATGTCCCATGACAAGCTGATGGCGACTGATCGGGATCAGAGGAAGTTTTAAAGCAATCCCATAATGCGGTATGATTTGAAAAATTGCACCTTGGCGGAGTCATGTGACCTAAAAAGAGTCTACTTCGAAAACACACAAAAACTCTCGGACTGTTATGCTTTTCTTAACCTTGATAGTACTTTTTGGCATGGTCTTGAAAGTCCCGAGTTCTTACGTTTTAAAGCTCTTTCCCCATAACTAAGTACTATACCCCGATATGTACAGAAATATGTCGGTACATGGTACTGATGGTTTATGGGATTATTTCAGGCATTGCAATGGTTTATGGGATTGGTTCCGACCCTATGGATCGGGATTTCTTTGGCTCCAAATTGGACTTTTTTGTTTGCCAGTAACGATTAAAAATTTAATAAATCAACGCACTGTTTCAAATTATTGTTGCACTCCCATACTCTTCGGCCTCTAGTATAAGTTCAAGGAAACAAAGTGATAGGAAATTAATGAAATCTAAATTAAAACATGTATAGTTGTTATTGTTGGCATTGCACTTTTTATATTTTATCATATCTCTACACGAGAGCTTCATCTCCAAAATTGAATTTACCTTAATTGCGAAGCTGCAGAGGCCAGCATGGAGAAGATATAAAACAAAATGATATATATCTTTTGATCTGACAGTTGAGTTTTCAACAGTTTTGATTGTGATGATTGTTGGGGATGACATAAGACGCATTTGCGAGTATTCAGTATGTTCCGGAAAGGCGGGAAATCCCAGATAGGGCATTGGTAAAAATCTATAGGGAGATAGATTGACGACTAGATGCAAATGCAATCTGTAGGTATGACACAGGCCACTAAGGATTGCCTGATGAAAAACAAGCGCCTAACCTTTACCGCTGATAGTTTGGAATCGGTAAGACATTGTATATATACAAATATTCCAAGCAAAACATTCGGATATATTAATTGCAAACATCTTTCACCGCGTATTTACTATAAAATTTACAGTTTCAAGTGACAGTTGTGTATGTTTGTAACATTTTGGGTTAGTTTACCTTACATTAAAACTTCACACGCCTGAATGAAAAGAGAAAGGGTTGAACTTCACGTCACCTTTTTCCATCAAACCACTTTGACAGAGAAGTATTTTGTAGCCGACTTTTTGAAGGGATTAAACACAAGCTTCTATACAAAACGACAGACTGTGGAGCCCATATATAAAATGGGGAGGCAGAGTCGATTAAATCTTTTCAAAGTAGGATGCTAGCAACGTGCTCCGAGGGGGAAAATTTAAATCAAATCGAAACCAACTGTAGACGCCAAGCGACATAAATTTTACATTTGAAAATGTCTAATGATCCCATTGTGTGAAACATCTGCATAGGGGCAACATTAAACTTAACATAATCAAATAATTTGATTTCAAACTAAACAAAACTATTTTTCCCCAAACAGGTGTAGGAAATATTTCATCGAACATTATTACATAGTGAGTCAGAAGTGACTTGAATATTTATTTTTAATACCAGCTAGCTTCACGCTTAAGACAGACAGACAGACATAAATTTAACGATTTCCCATTTTTGGGAGGAGTTAAAATCGGAATCACGAAGCGTGACTTGTATTTAAAACATAGAAAAACAGCCAAAGTTTTTATCAATAAATTAGCGAGTAATCTTAACGAGTTTAGAAGCGTGTATGCGTGGGTATCACGGCTCAAAAATATATAATTGGCTCATGTAATATCCGCAGTAGCTCGAAAATGGGGTATCGTCACAAAATGTCATTGGAAATTAATTGCCTTACTGAAAGAGTTGATAAAATGAAAGCCAGTTTTTTCTAAAAAGAACTGCCATTTTCGAGACGATTAAATCCAACTTTTAGAAAGCTATATTGATTTAATCCTAAGGCATGACGTGTCAAATATATTATGAAATGATATGAGCACACTTGATGAAAATATCATTTTCTAATTCACGGAAAGAAAATGAAACATTGTAAATTGTTGCCAAGGATGATCAATGATAGGCAGATTTACGTGTTTATCGACGGCGATAACTTGAAATTGAAAATATCCGACCCCCGGGATTCAACTTTACCTCCCTTCGAACCAATCAGGTGACAATTACCGTGATTACGAAAATTAGAAAAACCTTTGGGTAAGATATTTTCATAATCAGCACGAAACCGTTTTCCAATGAGTTCCAATGACACTACATTGGTTTGTGGAATTGTTCTGCTCAAAGTCAATGACCAGTTGTCAGTTCAAAAGGTACAGGGGTCCTGCCTTGAGCGAACTGTCAATGTCATCAAAATACATAAATCAATCAATCATCATATCACCGTTATGATTGACGTAAAGATTAAGCCTAAATAATCCGCTTAATTAACCGGTAAGGCGGATTAGATCGGAATATATGACTGACATTTGTAACGCGTGATTGCAATCTTCAAGACACCTTGAATCAAGGCAAAGTAGTCGTACGGTTTATACTTATAGACGTCTTGTGAAAAACCGCAATTACCGATTTTACAGTAATGAACTCATTCAATAACATGATCATCAAGCCCATAAATTATCATTTTCTATAGCATTCTAATCCATACGTGTTGACCATGGGACAGTGTAATTACCCAAAACCAATTACGATTTGCATTGCTCTTGCTTCATCTTTGTCACTGACAAACTGGATTAAATATAACCATTAATTATTTTGCTTGGTTTTGCATAAAATTATCTTTATTTCTATTGTTGAAGAAAATTTAAATGAGAGAAGACGATGCTTAATATATATCACGTTATAAAATCGATTTTAGAAACAAATTACAACATATCAGAAAATAAAAACACATACGCCCCAATGTGAAGATTTTCAAAATAATTTAATTATCATGAATCGTTAGTCTATCAAAATACGCGTAAACCCTGTTCACGCTAAGTTTGAAGGTCCCCTGTGGAAGGGTATAGATTTTTTTTTTTTTTTTTTTTTGACATTTGTAACGCGTGATTGCAATCTTCAAGACACCTTGAATCAAGGCAAAGTAGTCGTACGGTTTATACTTATAGACGTCTTGTGAAAAACCGCAATTACCGATTTTACAGTAATGAACTCATTCAATAACATGATCATCAAGCCCATAAATTATCATTTTCTATAGCATTCTAATCCATACGTGTTGACCATGGGACAGTGTAATTACCCAAAACCAATTACGATTTGCATTGCTCTTGCTTCATCTTTGTCACCGACAAACTAGATTAATTCTGTACCCATTAATTATTTTGCTTGGTTTTGCATAAAATTATCTTTATTTCTATTGTTGAAGAAAAATTAAATGAGAGAAGATGATGCTTAATTTAGATCACGTTATGAAATCGATTTTAGAAAACAAATACAATGTTTAGTGGTCTGGTAATATCAGAAAATAAAAATACATACGCCCAAATGTGAAGATTTTCAAAACAATTATCATGAATCGTTAGTCTATCAAAATACGCGTGACGCGTGATGTCACTGTTGATTTCAGAGAAAGCGAGTCATTAACGAAGGAAAATTGATGAAAATGGCGATTGACTCGGCTTTTTGATATGAATTTTACAAGTCCGATGTGGTTTTTACTACTCCAATCATGTCTATTGGGAAAAGGCTAACGCAATCGTAAGAATTTCCAAGCCTTTAAGCTGCGTTTAACCAAAGACATGGTTTAGCCAAGACCCCAGAGTTAGAACAGCAGAACGAACGATCTATTCAACTAAAAGACGTGAGTGGAAGAGGGATTAACATCTGACAAATTTCCGAGTTTCACTCTCGGTAATGCTTTGTAATGGAACTATCGCGTGCACTCTTTGTATTAAATTGATATACACACTTGATTTATTCACCACTATGTTATTGGAATCACTGGAATAGGGCCTGCCATTAAAGGCACTATCAGTGATTTGCTAAATCATAAAATCGAGAAAAAAAATTATCAAAAATCAGATCTTCAAGTTGCATGTCTTTAACAATCAAAAATGAACACTGAGAATTGTACACCCGGTTGTACACCAGCCATGCTACCCTGCACCCTTTGTAAGGTACAATTAACTGTGATTATGTGGTTGTTTGATTTGGGCCAGAGGCATATGTCAATAACTTTGAAATTTAAATTTGAAAAATTAAGGAAAGGTATCCTAAAATATGCTACAAAAGATATAAGACCAACAGTAACCTAATAAGGACATAGTCATTACTGCAAACGTAGGCCTAATTGAATGGAGACTCAATATTTAATATTCATATGTGCTTGTGTAACTTGACTATTATTTGTATGTTTGATAATGTCAATAAACTACACTGTATTAGGCTGACTCAGAGATTTTGAAGTATATTTTATGTGTATTAATTAAAATAGTTAACTAGAACTAAAGATCACGGTCACCAAGATGGATCAATTCCAAAGTTGAAGCAAAAACGGATTCATTTTCTTGTTACATAACAGTACCATAGGATACTGTGTATAACAAAAATTACGGTTCCTGAATTTTCAGTGTTACAAATTTGTGATTTTCTATATGAAGGATATCGATTTGAGTTTAGTTATTTTATACAGTGATTAATATCTGGACAAGCATTATTTACATGCAAAATGGCGATTTGTTAGAACTGAGGGCGCCCTTATCTGGAAATCTATGAGTCAGTCTTGAACTGTATATCTTTGAACACTGCTGTTTTCTTCGTTTTTTTGTCAATTTGTAAGTGGAAACTTATGAGAATTCTACAGACCTATTCACTTTTAAGCTACTCCTGCAAATTTCAAATATTTTGACTCTTTTGGGTGGATCACCGCTAACTGCCTTTAAGTTCTGGGATGTACTACAACAACGTTTCAAGATATCTTTAGCCACTTCATCATACTTTCTTACATATGAAAGAGGCTATTTGCACATAAACATTAAATGGGTTTCAATCTGACGCCGATGCAACTCCTATTACTTCTACTTAAGAAACGCTTTGGTCATCTAACACTCATTACCTTCAAATGGTGGCATTGTCCTGCATATTTGTATTTGTCCCTTTCTGTTGGTATTACCTTGTAATTGATATTTGCTATATATTTATATTACGACTTGGGTTACCTACCTGTACTTCATTATTACAGTTTAGATCTATCTCTGCCTTTTTCCACAGGTATCCTTGATTGCCGGTCCGGGAGAATACTAGCTGCTCGGTGCCGCAGGGATGGGCGTACACATTCAACGTGCCCATATTGTCTGGGTACCGCGCATCATACATATGATAGTAAAATTCTAAACGGGCCGTTTTTTTGGTTAAATTAAAAAGAGGGGAAAACAATTGGGCGGTTGTACCAAAGTTGTTGATGTCTGACTGGGCATAAAAATAGTGACCTGTAGGTTAAAAAAGAAAGAGAAAAAATGTGTTAGGCTGTACGTTATTTGAAAATTAATGAAATCTAAAAAAGTATATCACTTTTTTATGATTGGCACAAATGATAGAATTCTAAGTTGAATAACTTGATGCTATAATGTTATTGTGGCACACGGTTGCCGTTACAGCTGCGACCACACCTGAGGGCGAAATCTTCACGTGCGGTACGATGTGGTATGCCCAGCATCCTTGTTAAAATAATTATATAAAACACTTAGTCCATATTAGCGGTGCCATCTTACCAAATAATTTAGTACAAAACGTGTTTTTATGCAATATTAATTTACGCTATATGCAAAATTAACAAACCCAAGGGAGGCCCGTTTACGTTAGTAATACAAGTATTGGGGCATGGCCTGTTGTTACCCCAAGTAAATCGGAGTATGAAATCTACCGTGACTGTCAATAAAATTCGACATGTGCGATTCGTCTTCTTCTCTAGCATGTTCTAGTTTTTCCTTTTATGATTCAATTCTTGTATCCTTATGACATATGTGTGCGTGATAGCGATGATATCAGAACACTCCCTATGGATGCAGCGGGCACACTGCACATTCATCACCGTATGTCAGCAATCCGTTTGCTGGCGTAGTCACATTTCATCGCATTTTGTGTTTTACAAGATTATCCGTGAAAGGAGAAGGTGTAGTGCCTATATGCATGGTTGCCTACACGTACTCGATGAGTCAATGTTCCATTAAGAGTTTTACACGTTTTGCATATTTGATTATTTTTATTACCATATTTCATCTCCGAAGAGTAGCTACCAAGTACTTTTCGAATAAATATTTGATGTTTTTTCTGGTTTAAAACTAAACATTTATAAAAGAGGAAGTAGGCCGTCACATATGCATACACCGCGTTGGTGTATGAACATGCATGGACTCGGTATGCATGATGATGCCGCGCCAAGCGCCCGAATCTCAGTTATGAATAAACGCTTCAAGTCAAAGCAATTTTCCCACCACGCATATGGGAATTCATTTCCAACACAAATAGGCACGTTGGATCACTTCCCGTGATGATTAACTTGGTTTATCTTGAAAATACACTGCTTTGATTTTCCCCTTTTCTTTCCCCCTTTCCCCTACTACTAATCTACTGGTAGTCTTTTATTTTATTGTGAAATGCGCTTCTTAAGGGTAAACATGCGAATCAAACCCTTTCCCGTGGTTATCAGTTTATGCTCAATTATTTGAAAACCCACCAATCTTCTGCGAAGGAGCAGAAGGAGAACCTTGTAGCAAAATAATAAAGTAACCCAGAAAATCGCTTTAATGTTACGGTGCGCCTTCTGCACATTAGAACATTTTTTTTTTTGTGCCAAGTCAAGTTGTACCATAACTTAAACATACACTAAACCTGACTAAATGAGTGATGTCATTTTTTACTTTCTGCTCAAATAATCTCCTACATGAACCACTTACTACTTTAAAGGAATCTGCCCTAGTTGTCGAAAAGAGTTAAGTAAAACCGCAGCAGATATAATATATGTATACAATCATACCCTTAATAATTAAATGAGGGATCTTATTGATGCAAGTAGATTGTAGCTCTATGCAAGCCCTCCGGGCAGGGCATGTATGAGTAGGGCCGCTGTCGTAAATGGGCGAGCCCTAGGCGATCCAGGTGAGCAGCCAATGCGCGTATAGGAAATGGCTTCAAATATTGAGGAAGAGTGGAAATTGAGGGAGGTGAAAGAAATGGCGGGGATAAAAGCGGGGAAGCCGAATTTGTTGATCTGGAGGACTAACATGTTTGTGTAGCTCGCTTTGCGTGTAAGTGAATTCAAGGACGACATCTGTTGCTAAAGTGAATTGTATACTCATCTCAAATCATTGAGAAAATTTGAAGTGTGCTCTGATGCGACACACTACCATGACTGCATACATTATAAAACATAAGTTAGAATTTCTAATGTAAAATAATAAAACTTAACCCTTTCTGTTTGGAGTACATACGAAAAGTTGACACTTCAGAGTGAGTGAAAACAGTCTCGAAAGAATTTGGCTTTGAATAATTTGAAGTGTGTCGCATACTTTAAAATGGAGTGTTCACTTTCAGGCATTCAAAGTTAACTCTGAGTAAATTTCACTTAGGTACACTTAGATAAGATTTACCTCGTCTGAGTTGCAAATATTGTCTAATCCAAGCACATTGAGCAAATGTCAACTTCAAAAACTTTTTTTAAGAACGCGCCTATAAATCATGCTAATATGGTTGCCGATTAACTAACTTTCGGAGTCCCACAAGGCATTGACATACAGTGAAAACAAACGGCTCGGCGCAAGGTGCCTAAGACTTGGGAATATTTCATGAGTTTTGTATTGACAGAGCATCTGAAGTACGTTATAAGTCATTCCGGAGTCTGTATTGATCACAACCAAACAAGAGCTCCCAATATACTGGGTTCTGTTTTCTCGTTAAACATCTTTGAAAATTATTGCAATGAATTTGAGGAAAGCTATCTGTACATTGTAGGTATTTTGGTGATAATAATTATACAGGAGATTCAATCACGCGCGTTAACTGTCAATTTGGTGCCTATTGGGAGCCCCGATCAATTCTCATTTTCCTTTATCAGTGAAGCTGATTGGTTGATATATGCTCAGCGGATAGATTTTGATTTTAGATGGGAAGTAATTTTTCAAGATAATTACAGATTGACCTCGTAATCAAAACCGAAGAAAGCGCTGGTTAATGGTGTAAAATTGTAGCTAATTATTCAGGAGGCTCGGTGAATTGAGTATGAGAAGGAGGATGCGACCCGAGAGCGTGCGCGTGCGACAGTGTAGCTTTCTCTGCATACTAAGCAGCTTTAAGTACACAAATGGGAGAATCACTTTCAATTTTTAGAACAACCTTGGCCTTATAGTAATAGGCCGTCGTGTGCTCATCAATAAAACTTTCAGTTTTTTTAATGTATTCTGTTGTAGCTACATTTAGACAGTGTCTACCGAGCCGCGTGCGCTAGTGATGGGAGGGTTAGCCACTTGGGAATATTCGCGTATTCTTTTGACCTGGACGAGTTAGAGGTAATTGGAACCATTTGTTTATCACGAGCAGTTTCAACTTCATTATACAGGTCACCATGTATAGCCTGAAGGGGGTTTTCGGGTGATTAGCGAAAAACTATGGAGGAACACCCCTTGTTATATACATTCTTTCGTATTTTCGACTATCATTGTGTGTGTGTGTGTGTGTTGTTTTTTGGCAATTTGACTCCTTCCAAGTGAAAAAAATGCTTATTACACGATGTTCAACCTTTGTGTTTTAGCAATGTGAAATGCAATGGGGGAAAATTTTGGGTTTAGTTCCTTAAATCAAATGCATTATTATTTTATTATCAACTGGGAAAATATGAACCATAAAAGCAATTCCATACCAAAAATAATGAATACCGTTGGTCATTGTTTACATCTAATTGTTTAAAAACTGTGAATTCCACGTCTATGATGGAATATACTTCCGTCCAAAATTTGCAGGGCTCCCACACTTAGTAGTTTCAAAAAGCTCATTAAAACATTTATTTCCTTGTGTTTAATTAGTACTTTTTAACATTTTTACACTCTCGGGCGGGGAATGCAGTGACCTTTAAGACATATTTCAGTAAACAATTAGATTTCAACTCTTCAAGAAATATTGAAAAGAAAACACCTTTTGGTGCACCAAAAAAGGAAAACGAAACAATGGTGGTATTATTGTATTATTATTATTATTATTGTTGTTGTTGTTGTTATTGTTGTTGTTATTTTGCATGGGATTGGTTTTATGATCCCTGTTGACCGTGATGAAATACCAGTAGACGGTGCCATTAATTGATTTTCAGAAGAAAATAAATTGGTCTCCATTGGACATTATATGCTAAACACATTAGGTTGGGCATCGATACACGGTCAATTTTTATTGCAATGATTAAATAAATGTTTAAGGCTTCTTCAGTGCAGGGCCGCCGAGAGTGAGATAACACTCTGGTTTTAGACAAATGCGACATGAAGCCTCACAGCGAAAAAAAAAAAAAGAATATTGGTCAAGCTCTCAAAATACAATGCTTGTCTCTAAAAAGTAAAATCCAACATGGATATATTCTCTATATATTTTGTAAACCGTGTTTCCGGCCTTGCAGGTCCGAGTAGGGGGCGGGGGAAAGCGGCCCTTCACCCTAGGCCTCAAACGTACTGCTTTCGTCACTGTTTTACAGTATAAACTAAAAAAAAGATTTACTTGTTCTCCATAAGACAATTACATACACAAACAATGATAAGAGATATGCAACATGTGTCTTTTTTTCAACATCCATCTCCGTACTATTGAAAACTTGGATCTCGTTACAAGCTCAAATCTCATAATGATAAAGCGTCCGGTACAGTCCGGGTCGCATCGCCACCAAACTCATGAACCGGGTCAGTCTCTCATTCAAATGAAGCCTTAAAGGTGGAAACCTACTAAAAATTTGTCCTTTATTTTCTCGTTAACGAGCTCAGGAACTTTCTTAGATAAGATTTAATATTTTCTGAAATTCAAATAATTTCATAAACTTCAAAGCGCCTAGTTTTCATTTATTCATGTATTTTACTACGACAAAAAGACGACAAGAACATTTTCTTCCGGCATGCAAATGCCATGAATGCGTCCTCTATATAGTACTAATGAATTTATCTGGGCCGATGACTCAGTCAGTATGCTCAGTTTTGCTGTCACTTCACGATCAAGGCACCTCTTGAAATACATCAACAATTAATATACCAATCGGCAGCATGATATTAATAGTGATTAATTTATGTATTCCTTTAAACAAGGCAGTATTGGCCTTCCTATTTTCCCTGTGTGGCGTACCTTAAAATGCTAGTATCTGCGACCTAAAAAACAACTTGTTCTAGGTAGTTAGAGTACAAGAAGCCTTAGGCCTTAAAACATGAAAAACACATATGACGCATTCTTGAAGTTGCTAGAAAAGAGATATTCACAGTCCAATAAAGAACTACTTTGTCTCGGCTGTTCTTTCAAGTCGAAACACGCATGGATTAAACTATTTCGCCAGTTATGGGCAACCAACACAGATCGATGCATACATGTCGATATCTCGAAATCGATACAGGGAGCTGCTATCATGGCATAGCCAAAGCTCTGGTGTTTCTCACTGAACGTGCTACCCAGAGATGGATTTTATGTTTCATTGTGATAAACCAGACCAATTGACTCATATTGACCACATAATGACTTGAATCTCGATAACTTTTTCCGCTGTAAAAGTCATCGCAAATTCCCCCAACTCAATTGAATATACACATGATATATTCGCTAAAGAGCTATGGATAGCAGAATAACGTATCATTCAATTTTTCGGAGGAAATTCGACAGATCCTGCTCACAGCCGATTAACGTCAGGGATTCAACAATATTGCTGGTATATATTTTCCTTACAATGCCTTTTGGTGCATATACATTCCATTTGTTTAGCTTGATGAAATCGATTGGGACATTCATATCCTTTCTGAAAACAACTAACGACAGTAAGACAGCGAAAAGACAGTCAGTAATGACTTAGACACGCCTTCTCGGTCTGATGGGACTCGGCTTCCGTTTGGGCTAAAGCAAACGCACTAACACTTTGCGAGCTTCAAGTAGAAAATGTACATTCACTCGCTCCAAATGTTACTGCTTCTCCTATTACAACATTCGCGATACCTATTTTCATACTTAAATCTTATATCTGCGTGGAAAAAAATATGTTCAAATTGTCATTGCTAAGCGGTTCGCGTGCTGCCATGTCAGTTAGGGAATTAGAGAGTCAACTTTGAAAGCAAATGACTTGCCAAGCAGGCTAAGTGGAGATTTATCCCGCGTAGAAAATGCTTATATACTTCCTATCCCGCAGCACTATGTGTAACATTTTACTATATGGTTACCATTTTTGGTCAGGCTCGTTTATAACTCTGAAACAATTCTGAATCAAACAATACGTGGTCGTCATGTTTCGCCTGTGCTAGTAATTTGTATGTTTTACCTTATCGTCCAATCTTAACAAGTTCGAATACCTTCGTAATTACACCTGAAACAGCTCCATACATTCATATTACCTGCTTGGGCAGGTTTGAATACGCTGTTTGGATGTTTTAACCTACAAAGTCAAGACCAAAATATTTACGGATACATCAAAATCTCCTGTCAATTAACGTCATAAAACTTTTTGTATTTTCTCCAGAGGCAAAAAAACTGGTGCTAATGGGAATTTTAATAGTAGATGTCTTTTGTCGTTTTTGACACATTTTATTTTTTGCTTGGTTGATTTTTCTAGCACTTTCCGTTACTAAGTTTGAACACTGAGCCAACTGAAGGTTAAATACCAGACCCAGTTGGGCCTAACTAATGAATTTTCAAAATACTGCTTTGAAATTGGTATTTTCCAAACTTGACGAATAGAGTGTGAAGGATTTTTGTCACGTTCAATCCTTTAAAATCCTCTAAGAGAATTAACCGATTTCATTAATTTATGAGCAAAAGCCGAATAATTGGCAGTAAATGGGCTGTCACTGCTGCAACGCGAGCGGTTAAATGAATTTTGGCAAATGATGGCCCTTACGTTAGATCACTATGCTATCTTACCATGCTAGCCTTTTTTTTGTCTAAATAAATCAACTTGAAATGCCCATTCCCGGCTGCCCAGTCTAATATCGGAGTATTCCGTAGATTCTTTTCGATTTAATCCGTGGGGACATAATATAGACAATTGTTTGACTGCCGCAAACCACACAGTAGCTAAAAACTAGCAATATAGCTTTAATGTGTACGGGTCTATTACAAAATAGTTAAAACAAAACATTACAATATACCCATTCAATGTATACTGTATACTTGTTTTATAAACATTAGAGACGCAGTTGATGAAAAACAGAAGTCGATTCTGAAGTTTCGTCTCCTGGTTTGCAAATAATGCTATATTGAAGGCCTACATACTGTGACAATTCACTTAAGAACTTTAACCTCAATAAAAATATTTGTTTCCATAGAGCAATGCAAGTGTGACGATTTTACAAAGGTTTTTAGTACATTTAAAACTTGAAGAAATGCAAAGCGAGCATGTAAGGCAGTCAGTGGAGTTTTGTTTTGGATATTGGAGATGGTGTTGATGAAAGTTGTGAATGAAACATGCATGTTTTGCTAACAAGATATGTTACTAGTACATGTATATGCACGCAAAGCTCGATAAAAATGTTGGCAAAATCGTTAAATGTCATTCAAAGTAGAAATGCGCGCAAAGCGCGCGGAATGTTACCATTTTTAAACCGTAGTAAAATATGAGGTTATTTTGGTCAAAACACATTGCACAGGGCCCGTCAAAACATGTGGGGGGGGGGGGGGGGGGGGGGTGTCGTATACACCACCCCCCTCATCAAAAATATTGGAGGGATATATATCCCTCCCCCATCCCCAACCCGCACTCCTGAATCATTACGCCTATGAAGACAGTTACTACATATAAAGACACAAAGATCATCACTTCATAAACCAAGTCGTAAATCAAAATTAAGCATGCTCAATGTGACAGGAAGCAAAGAGTTACAAAGGAAACACAGAGTCATTAAAGGCCTATCAGTGATTCACCCAAAAGAGTCAAATTATTGAAATTTGCAGGAGTAGTTTTAAAAGTGAAGGATATGTCTGTAGAGTTCGCATTTATTTTTTTTTAACAGACATAGTGACTTGTCCCCTTTTTAGGTTGGCTTCAGTCTTATCACTTGCACTGTATATTGAGATAGCTATACTCTTTACAGACACAAAAAAACCCGGTTTTGATGATTTCTTTATATTATCTGATTTATCGAATCACTGATAGTGCCTTTAACCTTTAGGGGCCTACACCGATGCCTCTGCATCAATGTTTATTATTTTGAACGGTGTAAACGGGAGGGATAAAAGATATGTGCGGCAACTAAGACCCCTATAGTTGACGTCTAGTCTGCAGTATTTAAACCCCCAGTTTAAGCATGCTTCAGTTCTTAATACCCCACTTTGAATGAAACTCACCAATCAGATCATCCGCCCAAAATTAAGGATTTTTCAGTTCACTTCCCAAGACAACAGAAATGGTCAAAATGTCCCTTTCGAAGACCTAAGTCGGCCCCTATCCAACCAAACCAAAGTTGAGTGCTCTCCCGGCGGGCGTGCGAATTAAAATGGAAATCAGTCCCAAGAAACGGCTTGTAAAATTACCGCCAACATTTTCTTAACTTTCAGATCAGAATGAAATTAATACCCCGAAATGTGAACAGGTAATACCGAAAAATTCTGCAGTTAAGTGATGCTTTTAGCAAACCCGCGGTTATGTTGCAATTCATGACTGCTTTTCGAAATCAAGATCTAGGACGTGCAGATGTAACATCTATTATCATGTCTATATTTGGATCTGTATACCTATTTTAGTGTACAATGTAATGTATAGATTTAGTTCCCTCTCCATCTCCCCATGCGATGTGGCTAAAAAGGCAATTGGAAAACTTGTATCAGTGGCTGCAAACACTGACACAAAATAAATCGACGCAGGTCATTTTGGATGAATTCAAAAGTGACAAGGTTAATGGAATGTGGTGCTAGATAGTCAAATTAGTTTCAATACATGCCGTTTTCAACGTTAGATAGACACAAAGATTTCAATACACTTATGTTATGCCTGCCTTTCATCTAAGCACTGCATACCTGAATACGTCTACTTCCGAATGTACCGTGTTTAGAGGATATGAGAGGCTTGTTCTCATCTCAGATTCCCATATGAAAATTGACAACACCTTCTCAGAGAGGAAATGTCACATTTCGTGTTTGCATTTTATTGGAAAGTAAATTTCACAACGATAAATTTTGCAGTCAACTGTCTTTTAAGAATTTTAAACTAGACCCTATGGCAGAGCAATCGTTGGGTTCATAGATGGAGGGCATCAAATGCAAATTACATGAGATGAAAACGTTTTGGGTTACTTACTTAATTTGAATAAAGCCTGAAATGAAAATGACAGAGAAAGGGGGAACAGAAAGTAGAGAGAAATATGACTCGATTGGATAATTTAGTTTGTCATGAGATATGCATAAAAGCCCCACCCGTTGTTGATCTATAACACCACATGGTGAAAGTAACATTTTAAAAGGCTGTAAATGCCAACAAATGAAACAGGCTACATGTTATGGCCTTCAATGTCAGATACATTGAAGCTCAATGCAAATTATATCAATTTACTTAATTCTTCTAAAAGCTTTTTAGTTTTAGTCATTACTTTGTTTACATGGTCACTGTGAATGTGTACGTCATGTAATTCTATCTCTCTAATTAACGCGGAAATGGAATGGATAGCAACAAGACTGTGCAGACGCATAATACAGGCCTAGAGGTCTGTTTCCGCATCTTGTCTCTTTAGCCACAACAAAGGGAAAGATATCCCATTACTGCTTTTTGAAATAGTGCATAGGCCTATAGAACTTTCTTGTTGCTTACATTTTCCATGGCTGAAGTAGTTAAGTGGATAGTCAAAGTATAGACCATTATTAATGCTCATGAAATTTCATAAATGGCAACAAGGTAGTTTTCAGAATCCTTGCTCACCGTAAACTTTGGTCTCGTTTTCGGTATAAGTACTTCAAGAATGGATGTATTTTGGTACTTTTAAACTGTCAAAATTTGAGGTTGAGCGATATAGTAAAGGATGTCGTTTCAAAGCCCAGGCTGAATATTGTGGTGTTTGTTCAACGGTGTTTCTACAACAATGACAAAAGCAATGTTGGAAGGCCTGCAACTAGTTGCATGCCTTACTCTGCATCTGGTCAGCAAAATGATTTGTCACTTAGACAAAATCCGTCCAAGATCACATATTACGACATTAAGTCTTTTGCTTCTTAAGGCTTTGTGTCACGTGGTCTACTCATAGTCATATTCCTACGGTGCTATAACATTTTCCTATTGTTCATTTAGTGGTACGCGATATCGTTGATGTAAATGTATGTTTTTTGTTGTTCAATGTTCACGGTTTTGAGTGCATGGAAATCTATAGTATCTTTTAACCGGATTAGTAGACAGAAACAAAATCTATAGCAACTTTTAACAGGATTTGTAGACAGAAACAAAATAAATTCGATAACATTTTAATAAGGTTGTATACCTGTATCATCTCCAACGGTGTGGTCGCTACTTGGGCCTGTAAACCATTGTTGTGTGACGCCATTGTGTAACGTCCAATCAAATTGGTCGTTACTTCTCTCTTGATTCAGCACACACTGGCTCTCAAAATCACAGGAAAATAAGTCTGAAAGATATAATTGAAACGATCGGAATTGATGAGTTAATGCGGTTATAAAGGCACTTCTTAAAGACTTTCACTATTAGTTAACTAATGCATCTCTTACATACTATGCAACTTGATAATTTTAATGGGTTCTCTACCCAACGTCTCCGAACGTACAGGTCAAAAGTGTACGTACAGCTACACAAAATTGCTTTTACTCAATTTTTTCACTTAGATCTCTGTATCATTCTTAATCATCTTGAACTGTTGAAGTTGAATAACAAAGTTGTACAATTGAGTGTACTTAAAAGACGAAACAAAAACAGACAATCCTATAAGAGCAACGGATGAAGTTTAATATTAAAATGTTAACTAATCCAATTTAATGGTCATCGGATTTGGGAATATGATGGCGGATTAATGTTGTACAATATGTTTGATATCAATTGATAATCATTAATAAGTTCTGATATATATACTTTAAAGAGTGTAACCATCAGATTATTATGTAACACTTTTAAAACAGCTGCTATTTAGACGCTTTCATCAAGTGTTCATGTTGTGTATAGTGTAATACCTTCTAGAAAATCAAAACCAGTCTCCCAGAACACCCTTTCTTACCAGTATATCTGCGTTTTGTATTAATTTACAATGGCCCTGTAGACATATGCTGCAATATTTGCAATGCAGTGTGAAAAGGCTTTCAGCAATAAAACTGAATCTAAGCTTATTTCGCTATCTGGTTACAGAACTATATTAATTCTATAATCATGTTTTGGAAACATTTTCTACGGCTGTTGAGCATCTATAGGTTGCAAATCCCACTTTTGTTGAGGCGCAAATATTTAGAGCGATTAGAATAGTTTTAAGTCGATAATCGGATAGTATGAGACATCTAATCCTTGATTCAATCCAATAAAATGGGATAAGTGACGAGCATAAAACTGAAATCGAAAAGGGGTTTGTAAGAGATGGGTAAATAAGTAGATAATTGCGCCGAAGGGAACGGAGACAGAACTCAATTCGTCTCTCGCGCTTTGTGTAACACTGTATAATGAATTCTTCCTCTTTGAAAGGTATGAATTGTTCTCTTTGGGTAGGATTTCGACTCTCAAAACTGACAGATAAAATATCTAGAACGGGTCTTTTTATTTTTTTTTTTTTTTGGATTTTTTTTTGTCTCAGAGTGGTATGTGGTTTTTATTATATTTATACTGGGGTATAGTGACTAGTCAGGCATCTTCTACCGCTTGTATCTGTTACGTACTTGTCCCAATGATTTATTAGTAAGTGACAGTCGTGTCTTTACGAGGAATAGATTTCCATCTCACATCATCCCTGGATATACTTATCAATTCGTTGAACCAGAATGAAGATGTTTAAACTTCAAACTAGCCTAAGGGCTATTAATGCTATCATAACATGAGCATGGACTCGGATCCACATCAAATTTATTTTTGATAAGGGCAAACAAGTTAAATATTTCAAGTTAGATACGTTTAGAATTGTTATTAACCTTTCCCAAAGGCTATGTGCATTTTGTATAAGCACGATCACAACACATACTCGATTCCGGGCATTTGACATGTCCATAGTCAAATAAACTGGTGAAATTTCAGTTCGTTAAAGTTAGAAATAATAATACAGTAACAATGTTGCAAGTCTTACTTAACCAATTCCGAATCATTTAGTAGAAGCCTTGTTTTGTCATATGTTTCTTAAGGTGCAATGCAAGGTCTCTCTCTCATTCAGATGATCGTCTCTGTTCAGACACATAGCAAACACCGCTGTTTTGTAGTTACTACTTTAAGTGCTAGCCGAACACAACTTCTTTCTTTTAGTAAACTGGAATTAACACTCCACATGTTCTTTCACACAGTAGTGTTATTTTTGACCAAAGGCTTGCCCTTGCGAAATATTTGGATATTCAAAGAGGTACAGTTGGAAGACTACCACAGGTATTATGTGTGAAATGTTCAAATACAATGGCCACTGTTTTTCTTGTTCGTTCTTCCACAATCATCCTCAGCTATTATTCATTGCAGTTAGTTCTTAAGTTACACACCAGTATCGACATTTCTGCCCACAATGATTCAAAACGCTGAGACTATATTTTGTAATTATGGTTTAATTATTTATAGAAGCCCGCCCAGTTTACAATGGATCATGCTTATAAGAACGAAAGCATGCCTTCCAACCGATGGATAATTTAATTGCCCGACTTGCTCTGAGAATAGAATAAAACCCCTCGTAATTGTGCACTTAAAACTAGGAAAAGACTCAGTAAACAAAAAATTGGCGTCTATCAAACGAAGGAATAAAAAACCTCCCTGCATATCATTGCTTTTATTAGACATTACAATTTCACCATATGCAATTAAGTCATACCATCAAGCATGACAAGTGATTCAACGAAATGGAAAAAAAGAGAAAGTATAGATCGGGCGGAAGACAAGGGCCGGCGAGGAGCCATTAGCATCATCCTAAAACTGCTTAAAGGTTTTGTTAAATCCAAATTTGTATATATACAGAAAAAAAATAAAAAAAATCGAAAGTACTGATTTTGCCCTGATGTAAAGTTTTCCATACAAAATATACCCCCATCTGAAAGGATTATTTAATTTTAAGAGGAGAAATATTTCTGATACACAAATTTGAAATTTTAATTTTTTTCGGTATAGGAGCAAATACGTCAGGCCTATGTTTATATGATAATTTAGGAATCACCCTGTTCCTTTGTTAAGCCATTTCTGTAGCAAAAATACAAGGTTAAGAAATGTATTGAGTGTCTATTATTTATATGAAAGTACTATTATGACCACATATATTTGGGTTGCTCAAACAAATCTCTCGTGCACCACCTTAAGATAAGGCAAAAACTTAGCCCTACGTGTCCCGGAGAGCAGGCAACAGAAATCCTCAATTATGGCATGACACTTCAACATATCACAGCCCAATATGATGTGGGCAACACTCCGGTGCATACTATATCCAAATTTGCAAAATCATATTGGGAGATTAATTATGTTGCTATAAGGCACAAAGCGGTGGCTTCCCGTGCACTGGGATGCCTGTTTAAAAGAGAGCTACCTACACTTAAAGGAATATGTTGTCTACACAAGATGACCGGGCTAATAATCTGCTTATTAAAGGATGGATGATAAGCTCAGACGGAGATTTCTGACCAGCAAATGTCATTAAGACAGTGATAGTAGCAGTCTTGTTGCTGCTCTATCTTACAAGATGGGCAGACAACAGGGTTTAAGGTCGACACTTCAACAAGACCACCTATAATAGTTAAGTCTTTATTACAAAACTATGTTATGTCATACAACCACGTCCCAGTTTCACATGTAGGAGATAATAAGAGTTTTTAAAACGTTGATGGAGATGTATGAGGTTTTCTAACTAACCGTCTCCTATAATTACAAGCAATATGGGCCACACCAAAACAATAATTTCCATTTTGTGTAATGCCCAAGCAATAAGTATGAAGCATAACAAAATTACTATGACTGCATTCTTATTATTCGAATACCCGAAAGCATTTGTTACTTTCATCCTGCCCTGCCTTATTTAAGGTATCACACCAACACGACGTATTCACATACGGTTTAATTCTTTGAAAATTTATATTGGTCTGGGTAGTAAAAAATAGTGTACAGATCTCATCATTGACAAAATTGCAAGTTATTTCCATAAATCATTTTACTAAAGGCATTATAACTCACTTGTCACGTTAACCGTTTCTTTTTTTTTAATTGACTTGTTGTAATTTGAGTTTACTATTTGACCACAGACATGACAGATTGTTTTATCCCAAATCTCATATGCGTGGCGAAGAATTGAAACATAAATATCTACTCTCAACATTGTAAACGAGTGAAAATTTAACTCCCCAAAAGAGTGAAACTCTTGTAAACCACTCTAAAATGAGTGGTTTGAAATTAAAATTTTTAAAAGTTATCAAAAACTGAAATTTGCATAATGAGATTGCAATCCACTCTTTTCGGAGGGGATTTCCACTCGTCTTTTCCCGTGTTGTCCATTCGTTTAACAAAAACAAACTCCTCAAGTGTTGTCCTTCGTTTAACTCCTCAAAAGTTTTGTCCTTCGTTTGATTCCTCAAACGAGTTGGAAATCATCTTTTTGGAGTTTATTTTACTCTTTTTGATGTGGAAAAAAAATTCGGTCTTTTTAAGTACAAAACCACTCATTTTGGAGTGTTTCAAGAGTTTCGCTCCTTTTGGGGAGTAAATTTTCACTCGTTTACATTAAGAGAGTATACATGTGTATTATATTTTACAGGTGCAACGAGAGATTTTTTTTGGCATCCACTAATGATATTGTGTCACATGTAGTGATTTCATATATGCGTAGATGGACCACATTTCTTACTTGGTATTTGGCAACAGAAATGCCTTGAAAGTGAAACAAAAGGCGATTTTGATTGACTTAATTTTCTAATTAAAACATTACGCTGAATTTAGTGTTTGCTTCTCTAGTAAATTAGAATTCACAATTTTTGTACCAATAAATAAAAAAAATTTCTCAGCTAACATGGGGTTATTGTTGATTGAAAGCTTTACATTAGTGCAGAAATCAGAATTTTCATTATTTGTGTGAAAATCTCTCGTTGCACCAGTACAATCAGTGATTGGGGATTGGAAAAGTCATTTTAGAAGCATCTAATTTTCAAGATCACGTATACAGCATATACTGAGCATTTTCTGAACCAAAAAAGAGCACAAAAGAATGGTTTTAGTGTGTGGGAATAGGATATGAGGTCACATGACGCTATGCATAATGAGATTGCATCCTTATCTTTGATGCCCCCGATCTTACGAGTTAATCATAGGCCCTGTCTGGTTTTAAAGGACTTAATAATGATATGGGCAAAAACGAAACAATAAAATACATAACACATGCGTGTTTTGAAAGTTAAGTCCGGAACTTTGCAATAGTTGATAGAGACATGGAATTCCACATCTGAAGCTTACCCTTGCCCTGACGACAAAATGTTGATGAAAAGTAAATTATTAGTGATTTCCCGACAAAACCATAAGGGAAAGTCAGATAGGTCTATATTCGGACTTATACTTGGCTTAATTTAGTTTTTGGCTTAATTGTTGGGTTAAATAAACGATAAACCTAGGCTTATTGGGAATAATTTAAGTAAGTTGTGCTAGTTGAGTTGACATTAAACTATAAAGTATATTAAGTTTTGAACCTGAAGCAAACTAATCATAATCATAATAATAATAATAATAATATATAAAAATAATAATAAACATCTAATAATAATAATGAGATTAATAGCGCTTTTACACAAGTAGGCAAAGCGCTGTTGCCAATTATTATTACGACGGCATCAGGAAAATAGTCACAATATTTTCGCTTCCCACCTAGGTAGGCAGCCGGCCAAGCGCACAATATATCAGCTTAGATTGTATATTCCCCATAACAGCTACCCGAATTATCGCTTGGGTGGACGAAGCAAGTGAGGGAAAGTGCTTGCCCAGTGACAAAACATTGGCCACGCGGGTCGAACCACACCTTCAGATCTGAGTCGGCCGTCCTATCCAATGGACCACATGGCCTCATTTACAAAGCAGACGACGTATACAGTATCCTCTCACCATTATATGTGTGCTGAAGAAACCCCAGATAAAAGTAAACAGTGGTTGGCCTATATATTATTTACTCCAACTTGATCGAAATGGTCGATTTTTAAAATTATGGCGCTTGTGAACATCATGTGTATTACACATGTCTAGCTTCACCTATTATGAGAGAACTCGTCGGGTTTGAAGTTAAACTAGGCTTTTTACGAAGGTACATGTGAAATTTGTGGTGTTTGCATGAAATATAAAGCCAAGAGTGTATTCCCTGTCTTTCGGACAATTTATCTCTTTGCGAGTAAAAGGTTTTTTTTGGGAATACGTGTAGTAATGAGTCTAAATTTTATACTATGGGAAGGATGGGAATTGTATATGCGCATAAACAAAAAACCAAAATAGAGCTTCAAAGATTCACACACCCACTAATGTTTCATCTTATTATAATTCATGATTGAATATGATTATTAAAAATAAAACCAGGCCCTGCCAACATGTTAGATAAGATGGTTTCGCATCACTCCTATCTGCATCAAAATCGTAAGAAGAACATGAGCTTGAGGCGCTTAGAGCGTGTCGGACGGTAATAAGGATCGTGTTTCTGACTCAAGGAGGGGGTCAACAAGTTGTAATATTGATTAAGACTAGACAGAAAAGGGCAAAGATGGCCTTCGTAGTGATATTATTGTCATTTCTTGTAAAGTCGACAACCTGCGGAGATCTGAATATAATTAGCTTCATCATTCTCAAGTTACCAGTAATTACATGATCTGTTTTTATCTCATTAGAGTAGTGCTTTGGTTTAGCAAATTGTTGATTGAACTTCTTGAATGGCTGAAAATGACCAGTGATTGGGGTCAAATAAACTCTTAGCTTTAAAATGCATCCTGGAGATTTAACTATCAAAATACAGCACCCATTTTATATTTTGCTAGAACGTCCTATTATAAACATATTAATTATTATTTCTAGTTGCCATGCTCTCTAAAATAAAACATGTTACGAAACGGCCATCTTGTTTTGTTAAGCGTCGCGTGGCTATATATGCGTGCATATAAAAAGGCTAGGTGTTTTCGTTTTTAGTGCGTTCTTTGTTCACGTAACCATTCTACCACTATTGTTTCTATATTCTCACAGTTCTACGTCGCTTCGCAGCTGCAACACTTTGTTTTGCAGAAGTGTTAAGAATAATAATATCATACTCATAATTGCTAAGGGCCATCAACGCCTTTCCCCTGATCCTTGCTAGTTTACTCTCCCTTGCAGATAATACACAAAGAAATGTAACAAAATTCAGCACAAGAAAGGGAGCCACAACTATTTCAGATTGTCCAGCCAGCCGTAAAACGCAATTGCCTATTCTGAAAATGTAGACATCGACTTGGTCATGACCCGCGAAAAATAAGTGTGGTAGTTTAACAGTCACAATAGCGGGTAGCACCATTGCAGTATTGAACTTCAGAAAAATAAATCGACTCCAGCCCCGAGGACACCTGGTCAATTACAGCTAATAAATGCCTCAGTCGGGGCCGAGCAGCAGGGAAGCTGCAAAAATATGATTTGGTCTTCAAATACAATAATAAAATATAATAAGACCAAGATATCGAGTTTTGATAGGAAGAGAGTCATCTTGATAAATGGCCACACTGTTATTTTCGTTTGGGTGAGACTGCAGAGTGGAAGTGTTTTTGGTGGTGTTTAAGCCGTGTCATCAGCAACAAAAAATCGGGTTGACTAAATCTACTCATGGTGCACTTAACATCGGGCACGCGTAAAGAAATCGCCCTATATCACCAACAACTTGACCGGGCGTTCGCGTTGACAGCCTCCGGTAAGATCAGGTTTAAATACAACAGGATTATTTAGGATTTTCTGGGCTGAAAGCAAATGTAACAGTATTTCTTTCCCAGTGTATTACCGTCTGTGTTGCCTGTAGGCCTCCTAGTGTTATCCACACCATTCCAAACCGAATTCTATAGCAACATGAATACACAAAGAATCCAGTACAATATTGCACGCCAATATATGACATGTTCAGCTTCAAAGTTCTAGACTAGTCTAGTCTATTCGCAGCATGGTGCTTCGGTTAAGGATTATTTGAAGTTATTGGAAATTTCCCTACAACAATAATGCTATTTGTATGTTATAATTTGCAAATTTCATAGGATTAGGCTAATTTAATTTATTACTTAGAGAGTATGACTCTTACATCCACTTTCTATGAAAACTGCGGTGTTTTGGTTCGACTTATGTAGGCCTATTTGGTGAAAATAGACAAACGTGGAAATGATATCAAAATCTACGGGTCTACTAACTCAAGAAAGGCCAAAATACTCAATAAAATGCAGAATCACTCTAAGAATTAAACCATGCAAGATTAACTTGAAAGACACTATTGTATCTTGATAATTTTCGTAAGTTGTAATATTTCAATACGAATAATAATAATAACAATAATAATAATAATAATAATAATAATGAATAATTAACCCATGCAAGATTAACTTGAAAGACACTATTGTATCTTTAGAATTTTTTTTTTTTTTTTTTTTTTTTTTTTTAAAATAATTTCAATAATAATAACAATAATAATAATAATAATAATAATGAATAACATAATAAACAAAACTATAACAAAAAGTCAGTGGTATAGTTTTCAGGCGAAGAAATCTTGCTTCGAAAGTGAATTTGCCTTTAGGTCATGATGATAGGACAACATTTAGGTCAAATCCATTTTCAAAATGGTACATAAACATCATCTATGAAGTTGACCAGACTATTAATAATATAATGCGCAAAGTATTTCCACACTAATCTGCTCGCGGGAATTTTATTCTTTGTAAGTTTCGGATTCAACCGAAAAAATTTCCTGTAAACATTTTTTTTAAATTTACGTTGACGACCAATAAATACCAGTCAGGTGGGACGCAGTAGGGATGCCAAAAATATGGCAAATGATCGTGACTTTGGTTTGATATACGCTGAAGTATGCGCCGCGTTAACAAACCGACTCATAAACCACCCGGACATAAAAAATGTTATTTGCTGCGCGCATGACATTCTCCCTTGCGCTTTGACTTCGCTTATAGCAATCACTTCAAGTCATATTCAATGTCTGTCCTACGGTTACTTATTAATGGTTTACGTTTAAAAAAATCGTTTACTCTAAATGCTTTAGGGTCTACAGGTGTTCTTCACTTAGGATACTCGTACTATTATGATAATGAAATGCGGAAAATTTACGCTCCAGGAGTAATAAATAAACTCGATCATATATGGAGGGAAATCAGGCCCGAGTCACGGAGTGATCGTGATATAAATGAGTTTCCGATTTTCGGAGACAATACCAAGAGACAAGAAAACCTCACGTTTTGGTAAGGTTAGCATTGCTTGACCAGCCCTGCAGCGTGTAATATACACCGGGTATAGCTAGCAACGCAACAGGAGCCTCGCAAATTAAGGCCAAATTACAAGACACGATTATTACTTTGGCTTGTGCCATAATCTTTAACACAGTATTTACAGATAGTCAAATTTCAACAAAAAACTTTTTAAAAATGATATCGAAAAACACAAAACACAAATACAAAGAAAATGGGTCAACGGACGCTAAATTCAATTTTCGGTAAGATGTGCAGGGCTAGATTCGATTCTTTTGTCGAAATTTGCGCTTGTATTTCACCACGTTCTTCTAAATGTGCTTGTCTGAATTGATATCACTTCCCTGCCTTATAATATTGACGAAATCTTGTAGCTTTTGGCGTTATTGTAAACCCGATATCGTAAACATCCTAACAAAGGTTGGCAAGTTCTGACCTTGCGCAGACTTGAGGGACTTTGCATATTGATTTATTTGATCAACATCCTAATCAATATTAATTCCTCAAGTACATTTTTGTTTTGCGTACAAAGTTCTTATCAACACATCACACTAACCACAGTATAACAGTCGGGTGTTTAATAGCATTCAGCGAGAAATTGAAGAACGACATGATATATGGATTTATATTATCAATCAATGTTTCAAGTATTATTGTTTCCAATCTGTGATATTGCAACTGTTTACCTGGACAGTACACAGAGTTGAAAGTGTGACAAACGAATACGTGGTATTTCTTGTAGCGAAGAAATTGAAGACCTTTCACATTGATTGGTTTTATTTTATCAATAGTATCGAGACTTCAAGTACATTGTTTGCATGTTGACAATACAGCGCTGTATCTTGCACCAGCAACTTCATCAAGTACACTTCGGGAATATTACTGATGCAGTGCAGTATTATATGAAAAACTGAAGAATCTTTCTTTTACACATTGATTGCTTTGGTTTTCTATCAATATTCCCGAGTATTGAAGTAGTAGTAGTGTGTTTGCATAGGTTTCATAACCACTTTAATATGCATGCAAACTCGACGAGTCATCACTCAGTTGTACTCAAAGACATATTTTTGAGTTTGCCCTATTGACCGATTGTACAATCCCCAGAATTCGTAAAGTGACTCGATGGCATCACCACGAACCAAGTTAGTACGCATGATATGTGTGTTGCCCAGCGATTACGGGAATCGAGTATATATCGTTAGTGTGACGTTCATCAGGCCACTTACAATGAATTCTGGGGAAAAATGGCGCGAAGCGGCCATTTACATGCAACAATACCCGAAATGCGCCGCGAATCTCGTTGGTTACCGGACCCAACTGGACTATATAGCAGGGAGACATATATGACACAAACAGGGGAAGTCAAGCCATCAACTTACTTGCAGTGTACAGGAGTAGCCTGTCAGTATTTAGGCCTGTAGTCAGAATTCAAGGTTTTCATATTGGTTATTTTGCTCGGCAATATAACTAAGCTTGTTTGTATATTTTTAACATTGCAATCTGCATGCCGAGTGAAAACACCTTAATATGGAATGCTACATCCATCTATCACTATACTCAAAGGCAGAATTGAAGAACTTTGACATTGATTTATTTTATTCACAAACAATATCAAAAGTATTAGAGTACACTTTCTTTCATATTTCTGTATTGAACTTCTATGTATAAGCCCCTTTTCAACATAGAATCATCAGAATAACACGTTCCATTGTATTAAGCAATCGCAGTATCAGTCTCGAAATGCCCAGAACGTTTCCTATTGATTGTTTTATTTTATCAATACCCACCAGGTATTAAAGGGTATTTTGTTTGCATTAGTTGTATTGCATTGAAACATCAAAATTAGATATTCAGAGGCACGCAGAAGAATTGACGACTTTTCGCATTGTTTTGTTACCTCGGTCGATATCTGCAAGTTTCAAGTTTAAAAGTACAGAAAATTGAAGTAGATCATTGTTGACATTGGATTGACGTTTTGCAATATCAACCCATCACGCACACGTTGGAGAATAACAGTGCCGTATAGAGTCTCAGAATTGACTTTGCTTATTTGTCAATATTCGATCAACTTATCAAGTAACTTAAATACATTATTTTCCATATTTGGGATACTGCAAGTGCATGTGTTGAGCCATCACATACACACATAGGCATGCCTACATTTAATCCACTGAGCTCTGCTGGTCATCATATGCGGTTTCTAAATGGCTTATTACATCATATAGGCATATTCTTTTCAATAACCAGTTGAAATGCAGCTTCCAAATATTTAAGCTTTAGCCCTCTTCAGCCCTAACAACATTCTTACAATGTTACTGATTGGCTCAAGTACATTTATAAATTCCACTGTGACCAATCGGTAGGTGGTACTGAACTACTTACGGGGTTAAATAAATGACTCTTAGTAGGAACAGTGCAGTGCATGTGATATTTAAGGTAGAATCCCATACGTGTATTGCAGTGTGTTTTAGTACTATAAGTACCACTAAAGTGTACTGCAATGTACTGAACTATAGTGTACAGTATACATATATGTATAAAATAAGAACTTAAGAATAAAAGATGTGGGTAAGAATGTAGTTAAAGAACTTTAAAAAAATCACTCCACATATTTTTGAAGCTATTTTCTGTGCAAACAATACGAACTTGATCTTTTGTACGTTGGTGAATGGACACCATAATGGGTCACGCACGCATATCACCCTCGCCGGTGCCATCGGTTGCATTGTGGGATTGATTGATAAGCCATCCTCTGGGATTTGACAAGAGGTGGAGAGTTTCAGCACCCGGTTAAAAGACTTCTTTCCGGAAGGGGTCAATTTGGGTAAAGAAATGTTCACTCTCTTGCAAATTTAAGTACACTTTTCAATAAAAAAAAATTAAATGGTTGTTGGATTGATGTAGTAGTTGTTAATAGTGAAACGGTTGGAGAAATGATGCAGAATATTAAGAAAATCCAAACATCGTAAAAAAAAAAAAAAAAAAAAAAATCGGTAGGTGGTACTGAACTACTTATGGGGTTAAATAGGAACAGTGCAGTGCATGTGATATTTAAGGTAGAATCCCATACGTGTATTGCAGTGTGTTTTAGTACTATAAGTACCACTAAAGTGTACTGCAATGTACTGAACTATAGTGTACAGTATACATATATGTATAAAATAAGAACTTAAGAATAAAAGATGTGGGTAAGAATGTAGTTAAAGAACTTTAAAAAAATCACTCCACATATTTTGATGGTATTTTCTGTGCACACATACGAACTGGATCTTTTGTACGTTGGTGAATGGACACCATAATGGGTCACGCACGCATATCACCCTCGCCGGTGCATTGTGGGATTGATTGATAAGTCATCCTCTGGGATTTGACAAGAGGTGGAGAGTTTCAGCACCCGGTTAAAAGACTTCTTTCCGGAAGGGGTCAATTTGGTAGAGCCTACAGTTTTCCATAAAAAAAAATAAATGGTTGTTGGATTGATGTAGTAGTTGTTAATAGTGAAACGGTTGGAGAAATGATGCAGAATATTAAGAAAATCCAAACATCGTGTGAAATTTTGGCCACTGATTGATGCCCTTCCATCACAGCGGGCCACAACCATGACCCAAAAACCGTGACCCCCCCCCCCCGCGCGAGATTATTTATTTTATCAATATTATCATGATTATAGAAGTTCCCAAGTACATTTTTGTTGATAAATTTTGCATATCGGAATTCTACTTTGCATAATCTCGCACAGTTGGTTGCCGTATTTCCTTAGTGATGCATTTGGTAACAGAAATGTCGAAGGACCACGAGACTGTTTACCAAGTAACAGAATATGTACGGTGACCGTGGTCATGTTATCCTAACAGCACGGTACGCTCTACAAAAACCTTGGAAAAGGGAAAGTGGGCGTGCAAGCACAGAAAATCAAAAATTGTCCTGAGATTTCCCATGTGGTATTACCCGGGAGCTGTAAACTGCCATGTCTGTTGCGATTCAGTGTTTAGTTTTGCATACGGTGCATGGGTTTTCTTTCTTTCACGAAATTTGGAATTCACACATTATTGCATGAACTGTTATGCATAAAACCACAGCTTCCTGTATGAGTCTCGATGAATACAATCACAGTGGGATACCTTTATATACTTGATGTCGATTTCATGGCATTTCATGGTGCATTTGTTGTGTCTGTTGTTCTTGTTGTTGTTTTTGCTAATTTGTGTTTGTGCGGTTTATAATGTTAACCGACCAACCAAAAACCTTGTATTACGGTCTTATTCGTCACTTTTATTATTTAAATTTTCATGTTCTTTGGCTTTGTTTTCTGTCGATTTAAGTCCTAAGTTTACACTTAAGGAAACCGGCCACCTAAAACCTTGTGTTATGGTCTGTATTGTACTTTAATCATTTATTTTTGAATGTTAGTTTGCTTTGTTATCGTGCGATTTATGACATGGTTAAACGTAAGGATAACCGACCTACCAAAACCTTGTATTACGGTCTTTTTATTTTTTGTTTTCGTGTTATTTGGCTTTGTTTGCGTGCGATTAATATACTATATGGATAACCTTAGAGATAACCGAATATCCAAAACCCTGTGTTTTGGTCAGGCTTATTCCATCACTTTTATCATTTTTTTAATGTGAGTTTGCTTCGTCTTCGTGTGAATTACATGTAGGCCTAAACGTATGGATAACTGGCCAATCCAAACCTCGCTTCATGATCTTATTCCTCACAATGTCTTGTATAGTTAATTTATTATTATTATTATTATTATTATTATTATTATTATTATTATTATATTTGCATCGTTATTATACTTGCATCAATATTATTATTACCCGCAGTATACTAGCTGTAGTAATAGTAGCAGTTGTAATAGAAGTAGAAGCAACACTTTATTAATTATCATCAGTATCATGACCATCACTACATGTACGAACCATTCATATAAAGATAATTTTTCATCACTTAATTAATGGGATCTAAACATTAATTTTAACTTTGAATATGCAATAGACCAATCGTAATACAGATGCAGCTGAGATATCTCAGTATATGATTAACTGGCTACATTGGAATCAACTGCAGAAATCCAATTAATTGCGTAACATATACTGAATGAAATTGAAACTGATTTAATTTTATAACACGGACTGATTGTTCTATGTAGCAGGATAGTGATTTAATTGTGAGCACGGAGTTAATATAGTCCTATAGGTTTTAACAGGTCAGTGTGATGTAAAAATAATGACAAATTATGATCTTGTATTCACGGGTGAATACGTGTCACACTCTATATGCTCCAATCATCTTAAAGGACCTTAATACTGTAATAGTTAGCTTGATGAGTAAACAACAATATGTCAACTATAATCATTGGTGCCCATTACTGAAGGGATATCTATTATGGAACTGCAGCTGTTTTATTCTCCACTGAAGAATTGAATGTGTTGTTTCCGTTTTTAAAAAATTTATTGGCAAGATCTCGATCAAATTAGGTTAAAAGTGTTGGTAATGTAAGCTTCCCGATGTGAAAATAAGTATTTTACTAAGGGTATAATGTTGGAATGTCGCCTCTGCATTCTTGTTGAGGATTTGTTCAGGTGTTTATGGCTATAACGTATGATGTAGCACATTATAAATAACATGTTTGACCTTCAATATAATGTACATTATAAACATGATGAATGTGATTCTTATTGGGCATGTCAATTTGGCAAACACCTTTTTTGTCATTATCATGTACTGTACTGCTTATCTACAGATCTACACATTATAGTGTAACTGTTATCAGCAACATACAGTAAATATTGTATCCATTTGACAACGTTTCAGATCTGCTAAACGTGATTGGTTTTGAAAGTTCTAATTCTATAGTATTTGTCTTCGTGGTTCAGTGAAATTGAACGGTTGCTTGGAGTGCAATTACGGAGGGTGCTGGTGCATGAAACTTGCATTTGATTTCACACAAGTTAAAGAGATAACCATCGTAACACAACAGTGGCCATCTTGAATTTAGTTGAATACAAACAATGCATATGCCAGAATTTATAGCTATGTTTGTTATCACGGTTATACTGTCTGGATATAGAGTCTCGATCTCCTGTAGTGAACTTACGACTAATGGTAGTCAATTATGCAATGATAGTTGGTCCTATAGTAGAATATACGGTTAAGATTTATAGAAAATATTGACGAATTCTGAGCAAGCAATTAAGGCCGTCATTTAAGGGCATATCCATTGTTTTCGATTCATGCGTGACTAGCATATTTCTTTGATTTGATTTGTAACATTTGCAATCAGATTTTTTTTGGAGCAACTACGAGCGAATATATTCTTTCCGATTTCAACCCAACTATATACAACACATCGTTTTCTGGAGGTAATATTCAAATCAATATATACGCTTCTTGAAATTTGTCAAGTAGAAAGATCGGCATTATGGAAACTTATGAGACCGACTATCTTAGTCATTTTGGCAATTTCCGTTTTTTTTTCTAAATACTGACTCGTATTTGAATTAACGTTCCATTTGTAACGATTGTTACAACGTTACCATGTCTAATGGACGGAGTGTATGTCTTATCTACTGGATGAAGAATTACAGTTTCAGAATTATATACATATTTTTTTCCCACTAGATTTTTTTTTCTATATAGATTTCACCATCCTATTTAGATTGGGCATGCAAGTGCCAAAGGTTATAATTTGTAAGCACTGATCATGCACCCAACATAACAATTGACTTTGGACCTTTGTGTAGCCAGTCTGGTGTCATTTCTATACCTTCACATAAATAAGAGCTATAGTTTAACGCAGTGAATCTACTAGTTTTATAGTATTTTCAACTTTAACTTTATTCACAATACTGACAATAACACAAAGTTATACGGGAAGCATTTTCTAAGGCCTAATGTCTGCAATACCTTAATATAAAAAAATCCACGAGCAATTTATTTTCACGAATTAAGTGATACCCAGCAAAACAAACTCACACCCCCCCCCCACACATACACAAACTTACAAGAGCTATACGTTGTGGGTGTTTTACTAAAAAATTCTTAAACACACACACACACACTCACATACAAACATGTTAATTTTTGTACCGTTACAAAAATTAAACGTGGGTTCCGGGCTCAGAAACTGCGGAGAATGTCTTTTAAAATATCAATCAAAAACTCTTTGCTATTGTTGATGTCTATTAAAGGTATGTGGGCTGATCAGGGTCAAATTTGTTATATTTTTTCTCCCTCCATTGCATTTTAAAATGAAAGCATATGCTATTAAATCACCTGACCATTTTTGTTTAGTTAAATCGGGTCTATAGTTAAACATAAATGTGTACACCAAATTGGCCCATAGGGCAGTTTGCATGGTTTGGGTGAGCAGAATCGGTGGTCCACCACATTTTGGGACGTTTTTGTTCCTAACATCAAAAGTAAGTAGGCTCCCGGGCATTATATTTCACTGAGGTAATGAGAAGAATATGAACTTTCTTTCGATATCAAGTAATGGGGTAGAGTGTGTGTGTGGGGGGGGGGCGAGATTGTCCATCGGGTCACATTTTTTAAAGTGTCTGCTTTGAGTGTTTTTAATATAACATTTCTGTAAACCGGCAATAAAACGCTTAAAAATCCCGTCAAATTTATATGAAAGCTGAGGGTTTCAATTCGCAGCCTCGCCTGCGATCGGTAATACGAATCAATTCGCAAAAATAGGTCACCGCAAAAGGGTAAGTTTTCAACCATTAGTGTAAACTTCTGGTCGGGAAGTTCTTTAACCAGCCTACTACTTCCAGAAATTGACGGAAGTTTAGTTTAAAAAACATGCTCTTATGGGATTACACCATCATACCGCCAACTTTAAACTTTTGTTAAATTATTTCTCAGTGAAACTATTGAATGAAAGCTACTATATTAGCATATATCATATCGTGCCATGTTCAAAATAATGGCACGGTCATCTATGTATGAAATTGGTTTATTAAATATGGATAACTTCGTGTCTGCGCCAGAATTACATGGCAGTACATCGTAGCAAATACTCATTGGTTTACATTAACCAGGTGCATGGCAAGTAAACACTGGAATATTATTAGCAAAAATAGGCATATATGTATGCAGGCGTGTCACATAATTATAGTGAGTTCCTGAAATGTTTCACTAAATCAACCGTGAAGCACTTTTAATCTATAATTAATAAATATAATATATAGTTCAGCGAGAGTAAGCATTTTCTTTCTATAGTAATTTACGAATTATTATGAGGAAAAATGATTCATCATTGTTTTTGTACTTAAACTATTAGTTTTGAAGCGAGATAGTGTGTGTGTTTTTGTGTACTGAAGCGAAGCCTTTCCAAACTTGCGATTGTTATGCAGGTACCAATGGAAACCGTGAACCCACCCTCCTGAAACCGGCACCTTTACATGTAAAGTTCAAAGAAATTGCTTTAATCAAAATTTATCCTGTAATTTGCACACTAAGATCAGGATTCTCCTCATAAGAATGTGACCACATTGTTCCAAGATAGTACTAATACGTTTGAAATGTTCGAAAAAATGTAAAGATCCACCTTCGATTCACTTTGCAAACTATACTGTCAAAAATAACTTTCGTCAAGATTTACAACGTTGGTAATTTTTGGTAAGCGAAGATTCACAGTCTTTGCCAAACCTTGAAGTGGGAGTTTTAAGCATAAGCACAACATCACACAAGCAGCAATAACAATAATATCCATGCAGCAAGATATGCTTTTCTTTGATTTGTCTGTTTCCATCCCCGTCTCTGTGTCTCTCTGAAGTTATTGTCAAAACGGAAGCGTGTTTTCATTATGACACATTGTAGTACATGTATACATGCAGCATCACACATCCCAAACTGAATTTCGTAGACCCCTTTAAGATTCTTCTCAAGTGTTGAATCATGACCAGTTAAAGCGAAGCCATGTCAACTGACAAAATTTTTATATTTGGATGTTTTCTAATTGGGTATTGTTTGTCTGTGTTACCTAACTTTCCACTTTTAATCATTTCTTTTGAACATCTGTACATATATATATATATATATATATATTTATGTTTAGTGTGTAATCTTTCTTTTAAAATGTAAAAATTATATGTATCTTATTGTGCAGTATTTTAAGGCCACGAACATGTGGAAGAACAATATTGTAGATTGAGCATGTTTTAACCGTGTTGAAATTAAGCTCGTTCATGTATTTTTGTTATTTCAATTGAAGCTATAAATGTTCATGATCGAGCATAATTTCTTTGGGACATACTGTATATGTTCCAGTTAATTCAGTTGGGACAAATCTATATATTTCAATTTTATTGCTCGCCTTTAAAGGTCATTTTACATCTGTTAAATTATTATTACCATTTTCATTACACTTTCAAACGATTGTTACGTAAAAGTTTCCCAGGAAAAGTTCAACATTTAAGATGACTTCTCGCTAAGTTATTGCGCCGTTAGGGTTAGGTTCACTCATATTTTTTAGCAAACGGAAGTAACTTTTTGGCCCTGGCGTTTGTTATGGTTCAATTGGCTCAGTTCCTTGAGTGTTTGCGGAACAATATCGGAGTTCATTATATTTGTTTTGCAAAGTAAGGCCTGGTAAATTAATAATATTTCACATCTAATCCAGGTACACATACAAAATGGTCCTGACGATTAACTATTTAATTATTGTCATTTTCAATAATATGAAATTACAATATACTTGATGTTACAAAGTTAATTGTTTTTACATTTGTTTTGCTAAAACTTTTACTTGAACATGGTTGATCGTAAAGTGTTTGGCCGGCCAACAGTGGGGTTTAACATTAGCAATTGCTTGATTACATCGTGATACTAAGATTTTTTCCACTTTCTTTTACACTGAAGCACAAAGTGCTTCCTCATCAACAACTTTAATCAAATAATGATTAGGGTTTTTGTAATTACGTTTACTTAAACGATAAGTGAATCTTAATAAAAAAATGTAAAACCAATTAAGGTTATCTTTACTTGAGTATTAGGATTTGAGATACGGGCGACGCGTAATGAAGTTGAAACTATATAAGTCTTGATGTTTAATAGTTTATAATTGAATATCGTTTAAGAAAAGCCCACTATTTTTTTTTCACTATAATGGAATACTATAGTATATTAACTACTTGGTGGTACCTTTTTAATGTTTCGTTTTAATATACAAAGTATCCTGGTATAACTTTGGTCTGTAACAGTATGCTTTTGTTTCCCCGTTTGTTGGGTACACCATATATGAACTGTAAGATTTTTGGTAATTTTAACCAAGACATGAATCATTTTCTTAAAGTGATTCTTGTGGCAGTAAACATATACAAGCTTTTTGCACTAAATATAACCCTCCAAGATACTGAGAGCTGGACTTAAAAGATAATATTAAACCGAAAACCCCTGCAAAGGAAATCCATTGTCACGGGTCAACAGCCTAGAGACACGGAAGACATTTGGAGTACAGAATAACAATTGCATCGCATCAATTCTCGGATGGTAAAAATCAGCTTTCCTAATTAATGCTAGAAAAGGTCTGTTGCGCCACTAACCCTGAAAACCCTGTAGTTGGATATGGGAAGTCTCACCGTCACAAATCGGAGAGTGCGCACCTTTTCACCATTTCTGTTTGTTATTTTTGTGGTGTTCCACCACGCTCTCAATCAAAATATAAGTTGGCCCTATACTTGCCTGCTGTCTTGTATAATTGCGAATTGTATTGAGAAACTCTAAAGCTGAAAGGTTTGTAAGTTGCGTATACAACTTGAGTTGCCCTAGAGGGTTCAGGAGGAGAAGTGAGAGAATTTAACAAATATAACATTAAAATGGTATTGAACCATGCATGGATACTGCAGTTTTTATTTGTTGGTATGATATTTAACTTGGCATCATTTTTATTGTACCGGCGGAGTAGTCTGGAGTAGTTGAATATAAAGCCACGACCATCTGTGCTTTATCTTGGATTGTTTTTTGCTCTATTGATGGGTGTTTACGTGTTAAACCATTCGAATGAGAGTCAAGCTATATACTGGGAGTTCTTGGCCATTTTTTAGGAATGGAAATTCCCCATCGTGTCTCGGCATGTTAATTTCACTCCAAGGCAAGTTTGGGAGGGTACTCGTTAATTTTGAGTAAATATATCATGTCACCACGAAAAAAGTGACAAAATGGCGCTCAATTTTAATGTATCCTTATATGATTTATATACATACTAGACTATGAAAAGAGATGTAACAAGCAAAAATGATATTTGAACATAATTATGAAATTGGCTCGACATTTAACAGCAGGGTTACCACTCATGAGTTGAGTCATCGACTGTTTTAAACAAAAGGAAAGAAATTGCCTTGCGACAGTATGAACGTTCAGAACCATAGCGTTTTTTACACAGTTATTTTTTACTTACTTTTATATTAATCTATATCTAAAAGCAACTTTAATTTGCATCAGAATCATTTTTGTTTATGTCGAGTTCTAACTAGATTAAATAATCATAGAAAAATGAATTCCGAATTTACTTAATTAACTCAGCAACCGGGCTCAGCAATAAGCTTCATAATCAAGTTCTTTCAACTCAATGATATTTTAGTAGTCTAACTAAATTCCCCGAGAAACAGCAAGTTGACCCAAACAACCAGCTTATTTTGACAATATTAACTGGAGGATTATGTTTCGTCAGTTATCTTAGCATTTTGCATTGCCCTAAAAATAATGTATTATCACGAAAGATATTGACAATGCTAAACCTGGACCATGTCAACCTTCTTGATAGTATACTTTCTGCGGCCTTGGTCCGCTACCGATTTGCAATCATGCCAATGGGTTAAGCTTTTCCTGTCAAAATCAGAAACACCTTTTCTTCTGAACGAACCTCAATGACAAACACTCTCTTTAACAACACTCAGTACAATTCAATCAGGATTCGTACGCCAAAAGCCGGAAACTATTAAGTAATATCAGACAGCTAAACACATAGCCCGGCTCGATTTTATAAATCACCCATACAAGCAAGTCGCTGAGACCATGTGTGAAGAAATAAATAAACTGTTTAGTATTAAAAACAGAAAAATGACCCAAAAGGTGTTGGTAACTTCTGTGTTAATTACAATTGTTTAGCGCACCAGCTGGTCTAATTTCCGTTTTTCAAGCAGATATGAACACGATATATGATACCTAGGGACTACATGTGTAATTAAATTGGCATCTGCATGTAACATAGCAGAGAGTGTGTTCACGGAAAAGATATTATTTGTCTAGAGAATTGAAAGGGACGGAATCTGGTAGGTGCCGGTAATGGACTTTTAATTGTGAATTGACCGTGAAATTGTAGGCCATGCGGAGACACAGACATGAAGAGCTTGGGGAAAGAAGACCGGAGAAGCATAATCTTCGACTCAAGAGCAGCTTTGTTGAATCCATAGGCAGGGAGGAGGTATAAGGTACACCCGATCTGCGATACATCATGTGGTGCGATATCCTCATTAGCCGCTTCATGCTCTCCCATGATCTTAACATAATAAAGAAGTTCCACTCCGACTACTTTCATGGTCCAAATTTGCTGAAGGGTGGTTGCACAAATCGATTAGATCACCGATACTGTTTGGCACAAATCTATTAGATCACCGATACTGTTTCCGCAACTTCAGCTCGCCAAATGGAATTTCTATATCTCTCCCAGAGGCGGCGCAATCAGTACACGATTGTTATTCGTCGTCGGTGAGTGCAGACGTGTCCCTTCACAACGCTCCAAGCGTTCACTCATCCGTGTACATCCACACCCTTAGAAATATATATGGTGTCGCACTACACTGTTTGAATATTTACGACATTTCACAGCGGGAAATTTAACTTCCTCGGAATATACAATTTTTCTTCTAGGACGTTGCGTGTAAGTTCAACTTCAGATGGGACCTGTGAAGACTGCCGTTTGAATACTACTACAGAACTGTGCCAGGGGACCTTGTCCTTTGGTGAAAATGCAAAGGCGCAAAATTTCCTCCCGCAGCAAGTAGGCCTACTTGCTGCACACAAAGAAGGTGATAGCAACAGCATCGCAACTTCAGCTGCGCCAAATGGAATTTCTATAGCTCTCCCAAGGCGGCGCAATCAGTACACGATACCCACAACCAAGCTTGACAGTGCGGATGTCACCGGTTGGATATTTACACAAATGCAGTCAATATGTGTTACCCGCTGTTCGTCAAGGTATAACATCAATTATTCCAAAGGATGCTGACCCAACTGCAATCGCAAAAACATCCCCTTACAGTCTGCAATAACGAAGGAAGCGCATATGAACGGACCTTGAGGAACTCAACCCACCAGGCCAACCTGTCAGGATAACCATCATCATTACTTCAGTCCCCCCCCTGTCAGGTGAGTTATGCTTATTGTCTCACCCGCATCCATCACCCTCTCCCCCCTCCTACCCCCCATCCCCCACCTCATCCCCCGTCTCACCCAAACTCACTGCCCCACTGATTAGTGATACCAGAATTTTTCAATGTGTCAGGAATATTGCCCACTAGCTACCCCTTCTTCCTTAGACCACCGGAGAAGACCCCACATTCCCAAAACGATGGATTCCCCTCTTTTGTACGTCTTTTCACCCCTTCACTGTAGCCACACCGCGACAGGTTCACAAGCCAATGCGTTGGGCATCAGCACTTTTTGTGAGGGTAACCTCAAAACCTACAGTTTGGATTGTTTGTCCGCTTGTAAAGACCCATTCACCCAACTACGGTTCAAGTCGCTTGGCATGAAAGGTGACCATTGCATCAAGAGGATACCAGACAACTACTGTGAACATGCGACGTGACGGAATGCAGTAACTAAAGAATTATTAAGAGGCCAGCTCCTCCACCCCCCCACCCCCACGCACCCAATGACCATTTAATAGCCCAACTGCTGTCTGTCCCTTGAAGCGGCAACTTCAAAATACGTAAGCAGGACACCGTGTAATTGTCGAGTAGGTCCACTACAGATGTAATGTTAAAGGGAGAAGGAGCAGAAAAAAAAAGAGCATTAAAACAGGCTACTACTGATCGCCCACACCAATGTTCAGAAAATGTTCCAAGAGATTGTTGGAGGACTCTCTGATAGGAGACATCCCCCCCCCCCTCATTTTTAAATGCGAATGAGAAAGGACTTACGGATACCCACGTAGTATGTATACGCGGTTGCTTAAAGTTACGCGATGTTACGGGATGAAAAAATAAGGGTCTTGCGATGGGGTGCAATGTCAACACTTTGATCGTTCATGTTGGAAGAAACAATTTGCACAATCAGACCTTAGCCAATTGATGTCCCTTGACTCTGTACCAGGAATCATCAGATCCTTGAGGATCTCGTCGATGTCATCGCACAAAAAGCACCAAATACAAAGAAAAAGTGCTATTCCACCATTTGCAACCGCTTCAGACAACAGAGCAATCAACAGCTGTTGTCAAAGTTACAGTGAAATCCGCGAGGTAGCAGCAACCAGAAACTGTGAACTTGTGGAAAATTGACAAAGTTTTCATACTTGACAACGGGGACATTGATACATCCTTGCTAGATAGAAAAGGCTTACATCTAAACGACGAGGAAACGCGTCAACTCCTCATGAACATTGACACAACTTGCAACATAGTTACTCGTCGCAACTATGACAACAGCTACCGCACGCACCCCAATGCGACCTCACCCCCCAAAGTTCCCTGGGACCAGTAGAGATACAGCCCACTTCACCGTTACACGCCAAGATAGACGGGACTATCATGGTAACAATCGACATCGCAGATACACCAACTCGCCTCATCATGAAAGACATGGACACTACAAGGGATGTTTTAATGTGGAGGAAGCTTGAGTATACTACAACTCATGGCAGTATTATCGCAGTCCGGTGGATGCTTCAAGGTGCGTCAGAAGGGACATTTGTCATATTTTTGTAAAAACTGAGAACTGGCCAACCAAGTAATCAGTGCCGTGATAACACTATCGGCAACTTGAACACAGGTACATTTTGAACATGAAAAACTATTATAATGTGCGAGAGGATGAACTAGATCGTCATGGAGAATCATTCCAGTGAAATTTACATAGTATAATGATATGTTCCATCCTAGTCTTGTATATAATGTCTGTTAACTCGGTAACATTAAGAGCTATAAGAACATGGACTTTTAGTATGCTCGTTGTATCAGAGGTGGTCATACTCATGTCATAAACAACACAAAGCGTGTCAGAAGGGGAGGAAGGGCAGGAGATATCGTAAAAATCCAAGGTTATTCTATTACTTGTCTTTAATAACGTTCGTGGGTGTAAAGGGTGAAAAAAAATGAAATTGAAAAGATCTGCTATGAAAAAAGTATTAACATTTTTGGTTTGATGAAACATTTTTGGATTGATAATGATAAACTTGATATCAAGGGCTACCAATGGTTGGCAAAGGCCGTCGTGAAGATTATAAAAAATGGAGGGGGTGGCATCGGTTTCCTGATTGATAATAAACATCACGGTTGTTGACGACAATTTGGACAAGTTCCAAAAAAGACGACTATGCAAAGATTGTGGGAAAAATTAGTTATAATGATAATTCGGATACTGCGCTGTAAGTATTTCCCCGTGGAAGGAACTGATCCAGCCCTTACCGCGGAATTGCACAATCAAGTTCTTTCCGAAATCATTCACATTAATGAAGTTGCGGACAATCCCCAAATTATTATTCTAGGGGACTTTAACGGTAAACTGGGCACTTTTATTATAAATGATGGTGACCCAAACATTAATAAAGAATGGTCAAGAGCTGCTAATGTTCCGAGGACAGTGGCCTGGCGATTCTCAACTGATCTAACCTTTGCACGGGCAGTTACCTGGTTTAGGAATGATACCAATCAATTTTAGATTACGTTCTTGTGTCCGATGCAATGTTAGATAATGTCAACGAGATGGTAGTATGATGACAGAATCTATAATATGGGCTCTGATCATAATATATTTTTGTTAATATTAAGAACTAAAACAATCTGTACATAAGGAAATATGATAAATGATAAATTATACTGGGACATCTAACCAATTTCACCCACCCCCCACGATTACACTATTTTCCCCCCCCCAAAAGTGCTCAGAAGCAGATTTCAAGATTTCACTATTGGACGTGTCAGACGATTGTAAATACTATTGGTGAATTACAAAGAACAGCCGTTTGCGCGAGGCCCCCCTAATGAAGGCTATAGCTGTAGCCTCATAAAAATAACACAAAGCCTTGTTGACACGGGATATCGATCAGGGCACAATAGATGAGCGCGTCACTCAACTAGAAAGCAACAGTAACATGTGAAATCCGGAGACAAAAGAGGAAGTAAGAGATAAACTCTGGGAAGATTATAAGTCAAATCAAAAAAGCCGTGAAGAGCCCACTATAATCCTGGATAAGGCAATGCAAAAAAGGATTGATAAATGTGTTGAAATTAGTCGCCGTGGGGAGAGGTTCTTGTGTAAAGCCTTCTGGGATGTTTTAAAGGTGGCCAGACAAAAAGAACGATAAATGCATTAAGCACCAAATACCGACCAAATAACTAGCGATAAGAAGTTAATTAAGGAGTCTGTTTATCTTTACTGGAACACACTTGGTAAAATGTCACTAAAACATAAAAGGAGGGACGTCTTTTTTAGAAAACTAAACAAATTATTTGTAAGCTTAGGAAAACGAAGTTAGGAGAACCAAAATGAATCTAAACCAACCCTTAATAAAATAAAACATGAAGGAGGAGGATAGTATGGAAGCCATCTCACAAGTAAAAATAATAAGCACCAGGGTATTGCAATTAAACTAATGAACTAATTAAAAACGGCGGAGTTTTATGCAGTCACAAACAAACTCCACAAAAGCTTTCACGATCACGGAATTAGAATCAGTCCGGATGAATGGAATTTGGGTTTATCACCGTTCCCATTTACAAAAAGGGTGATAAAACTAACTTAGACACAACCCTATGACCGTTTCCTAAGTGTACTTTGAAAATAACACTACAAAAGCATTTTAAAAAAAATATAACATTTAATAATTTCTGAAAGTCATAATATTCTTTCCCCGAAATTCAGGGGGCTTAGTCCAGACAGCCGATGCCGAGGAATCACATTTTTACACTCAAAAGCATTGCCTTCAATCAGGAAAATGGAGGGAAAACCAACTTACCTCGCGTTTGCTGATTTCAAGAAAGCATTCGATAGTGTTTGCTGAAAAATTTTAATTACTGCGGAGATTGGTTTTTAGAGCGGAGTTTTTTAATTTAATTAGTCAATATTTTACCAAGTCAATCCTAAAAGTGTCGTTTTGGCGATATCGAACGAAACTGATCATTTACCGTAGATACAGGCTGTGAAACAAGGCTGGGGTTATCTCCGTATTATTTTGCATATTTATCAATGGAAATTGCTCGTATGAGAAGGGAAGAAAAAAGGATTGGGGCATACCTATTTCCGGGATTCAAATGGGATGTCTATTCGGGCGGATGAGTGGTTTCTTCTCGGTTGATAGTGAAAGGGACTGTAACGACTTACGTAATGTGCCAGCGAAATTTTGCACGATTTAATTTCCAACTTATTTTAATGACGATAAACTAACGTCTTGTCATCGGCAAAAGAATAGACAACACTAAAACATGGTATCTGGGCAATAACGGAATTAAAGAAACTAATAATTACAAATACCTCGGGGTCAACATTGGTATGAAATCTGATGACCAACCCATATTGACGATGTCATACGTAAGGGGAACAGGGTGATTTGCCTATATCAAATCGTTAATCAATAATCAGGACGACTTTAACCGGGTTTTATATGGTGATTTTTTGAAAAACTATAGCCCTACAGCCATAAATTAGCATGTTCTGTTTGGTTGTTGTAGCGACTCGGCCATGCACAAAATGAAAAATGGCAGCTCAGTAAAATGGCAAGAACAATTTTGAGTGCAAACAGAAACACAAGCGAACGACGCACTATACGGGGAGCTAGGATGGGAATCGGTCTCTTCCATACAATTGAATTGTAGAATGAAAATATAATAACCCGTCTGCTCCAAATGGAACGATACAGATGGCCAAAGTTACTTTTTAATGCCTTGTTTGCTCGTAATGACAATTTAAATACCCCGCCACAAGGAAGTGGCGTAATAAATCACAATTCTATTATTTTTTGCCGGGCCTGGACCATATTTATTCGATGAAAGCAAACCCACATCATCAAAATTGGATCGTTCCTTTTCAATCTACACAAAGAGTGATTTATATAATAAACAGAATGGCTTTTGAAATGCATTCAACAAAAGAGAAAGAAAAGAAAAGAAAAAACCTTTTTTTTGACACTTATTTGTTAAATACAAACACTGCCCTAGTTGAAAAAAACGATTTCTTGACCCGACCGGAATTCTACGGTCTCATTAAAGTTCAAAGCTTCGTACAAATACTTTACATCTGGAGACAATGTGGAATCGTGGTCCCGTGAATTTTTTAACAATCTGGATTGTAAATTAGTAAAGTAATGTGAAAATACAGCTTCATTTTAGTGTTTACGTCAAGCACTTAATGGAGATAAGAGAGATGAAGGAATATAGATTGCCTCAAAGATCAAACTCATGTCACCATTTCCCGACTTTTTGGACATGGTTCGATGGGTGACTTCGAGGTGAAACATTTCCTCATGCTTGAAAACCTTTTATTATTGAACCTCATTTAGGCACGGTCTTCTTTTGACAGGTGTCGTGAAATAAAAAAAATACATCAAAAGAGCGTGGAAGTACAGGGCGAATATTATAATATGTTAAGAGCTGTTCTCTTACGGTGTTCATCGCTTTTTTGCAGTGAGCGACCTTATTGTAATATTTCTGTAATTATGTCAGCCAAATCTATAAACGCTGTAACGTTTTGTGTTAGGTGTGCTACTTAATTGCCGTGCAATGTGCGCGAATGTAGTATGGGTGCACCAGCTGATGGTGTTGTGAGTTTAGGTATGTGTAAATGTGAGAGTGGGTAGGAGTGTGTGCAGGCCTATAGACGATTTAATTGGGCGCTGTTACGAGAATGTAAGAAGTTTTCTAATACAATCGTTGGATTCCAATTAGTCTTTGCTTATTGCACCAATACATCAGTACTCTTCATTACTTTAAATCTAATTTTAATGTTATTTTTATATTGTTATGTTTTCCGAAGTCAGCTCGACCCCCGCACTCTAGATCCCATTTAGTTGTTTGATTCGGGTGCCGGTTACAAAAGCGAGAGTTCTAATAATACATAAAAAAATATAAATAATTGTAATACTGTGAATTACCAAACTCTAAAATGAAACGCATGCCTTGTACAGTGCAAATACCAGCGAGGTGTTAATACAGCTTACTCAAAATTCGATAATCTCAAAGCTAGACACCCACTAATTCTATCAATAATTCCTAAGCTGGTATTCAGTCTCGCTATTAATCTCCACTAACTTGAACTTCAGGCAAGTTCATGAATTAAGTACGCACTAAATGAATACATTCATTAAGCCATTCTCTCAGAAAAAAAAAAAAAAAAAAAAAAATGTAATTTTCTTTGTACATGTATACTGTTGCTTTGCCTTGTAATTTGCGTTGGACGCACCATCAGTCTGATGAGTGCCACTGTTATAAAAGTGAGATCCTAATAAACTATAAACTATAAACTATAATAAAGAAGTGCCACTTCATACTACTTTCATGGTCAAATTTGCTGAAGTTTGTTTGCACAAATCGATTAGATCACCGATACTGTTTCCATATACTTGTAATACTGTGAATTACCAAACTCTAAAATGATAACGCATGCCTTTGTTACAGTGCAAATACCAGCGAGTTGTTAATACAGTTACTCAAAATTCGATAATCTCAAAGCTAGACACCCACTAATTCTATCAATAATTCCTAAGCTGTTATTCAGTCTCGCTATTAATCTCCACTAACTTGAACTTCAGGCAAGTTCATGAATTAAGTACGCACTAAATGAATACATTCATTAAGCCATTCTCTCAGCATAAAGTGTACATGCTTTTGGCAAACGAGATTGTTGAGATGAGAGTTGGAGTCGATTTGTTTGAAGCCAAGCCTTAGTACGTCCATGTTTGAAGATGGCGGCGATGTGGTTAAACCAATACATGCTATGTGCACTTCTCTATTGTTATAGCAAATTTGACAAGTGAACAATGAGGCTCTAGTAGCTGAATTGGTGTGATTTTCAATATAAGGAACTAAAGAAAGTGTTTGCAAGGTATATTGGAATACAAATTTGACCTATACTCACACTGAACGTATTATTTGGTCTCAAAACACGGCAGCAAATATCAATTTGATCATTGAAAAGCAAAACATAGGAACATGACAAAAGGACTAACTAGTTATATAGCAGCAGTATAACAATTACAATTGGATGTATACAAACAACCGTAAACTAAAGCACTGTTTGGCTTGTCTTAAAATGTTATAAGCCTATCGGCCTTTTCCTGTAAGTACAAATATACGAATCATGTAAAAAATTAACCAAAGAGCTAGAAAGTAGAATGAGGTTTGGTCAGCCACGGTTAATATTGGATTATCTAGTCCAGTGTGAGAGATACTCAGCTCTCCAGAGGAGATGTAAGGAGGCTCTATGATCTAATTACCTGCATGCATGTATTATTGTACTTTTGACTTCAGTCACAAAACTTGATGAACGGAAATTTTGATTCCATTTTAGTGACTTTCTTAAAACATTGACACAATATTCTTATTTCTATTTTACATAATGCTGGTTTATCTTAACTTTCGAACAAAACTATTCAGTGCAAGGAACTCATGCAAGTGTGTAATGTACACATTAATCAAGCAAGATATATTTGACAGAATTAAGAGTAGGCAAGATATATTTGACAGAATTATAACAAAGACGAAAGCTGACCAATTAAATTAAAAAAAGATATACCAGTAAAGCATGTTTGTCCATTTTGTTAAAAGGTAGTTTTAGAAGATGGCGAATGGCAAATGCAAAGGAGGCATTCGTTTGGCTCACATATCAAACTTCAAAGTCAAGCAGACCTTCGAACGTTCCAGGCAATCATTTTCCTTTATTATTAAACAGTTATAGCTTGAAAGATTAACAAAACCGAATTATAATACTTATAACTTGAAGAAAAAATATCCATAAGAAAGGAATAATAATCCGTGGTCAATGCAGGAACAATACTATCGTTTGATTTCGATAATACTGATCCAGGGTTAGCTTAGCATATTGAAACTGCCTAGAGTGATAAAACTAAGAGAACTGCATTGTATCATAAAAGGGACCGTTTTATGACAATGCCTAGTTTACTCCTTGGAATAAAACGGTTCTTTAATCAGGTTATAAGGCTGATTTATGGCTGCTTGCAAGCACTAACAGGTCGAAAGGTTCGCAAGAGCCCTTTTAAAACAAACCCCCGAAGATCAGAAAAGGAGCGAATTGCTGTATCGTATATACCGCATACTTAGCTTTATAGACGGGCTCTTATTATCACTTTGGGATATGGAGATTTTATGGGACGTTATCAAAAGATAGCATACATTATTTAAGAATATGCGATGCTCCTTAGACCTCAAAATGGCGAAAAGGTTGGAGCGGGATTCGTATGGGCAGAAATATTCAGGTTAAAGTTCGTATATGCAGGACGGTAAGGATGAGGGTGTCTTATGTTGCTTCGCCGCAAATACGCGAGGGAATACATTATTAAATCTCATCTTTTACTAACAGGCTTAACTGTTGTAAGCGATTGCAATGTAACATTTATTAAAGTCTCCAGAGTGAAAAGAGGAAAAGTCTCTTTGAATGGGGTTTATATACTGGCAAAGAGCCTAATAATAACACGCTACCTTTTTGAATTCCTATGTAGATATTATCAAGGAGGTATTTATATCGACGTTTTATAATATCTTGATATCCGTTAGATGCAATAGCGGTAGTCAACATAATCCAGTGATGGTATCGGGAGGAGTTAAGCCATATACGATCACGAACACGGAAGTTTTGTAAACATAAGGATGTGTGTAATATATGTGACAATTACGACGTTAAAATGTTGCAAAGTATCTACTATATAAAATAGTACAACTAATAAAGTACAACTAACAACTTTCTATTTGTTTACACACGATAACAACATGAAAAATAATAGGCTACTTTCCATATTTTGTCAGTAGCAGAATACATAGGCCCCCTTACAAGTTGTTCAATCCGCTGTTAAGTGATCGTGTGTCAGTAAGCGTTATTAAAAGTGATAAATTAACTTACCACGATCGGCATTTGTAATTCCAAAACTCGCTATTATCCAAAAGAAAATCATGTTGAGTTGTTTCGATGGCGTGGTCCTATGTGGTCGTTTAAGTCGTTTTTCCGTCATCACGGCAATGCCGTGAATCTGTTAGCAGCCTTCGTAACCCCGTGGCCGCCCTAGCGCGTGGCAGCGTCGCCGCAGTATGTGCTTGACTAGCTCGATGAAAGATATATGAATGTAAGTGCGCCCACATGCACCCAACTCAGTGTGCACGGCTACTGCGCATTTAGTCAAGTATCGAACTGTTTACAGACAATTTTTGTAAAGCCTAGCCAGTGAGGTCACATACTAGTAGTATTTTGCAGTGTATTGGTTACTGAGATATGAAAGGCTTAGGGCAAATAATGAAGCGGCGGCCATCCACCAGTTACGGACAATAGGCGCGAATTGAAAACCCTTTCAATTCCTAAATCTCACTTATATGCGTTCAATAAAAAAAAAAAATAGAAAAAAAGTTAGATGGGCGGCGCACTCGGCAAAATTGGCAAGCAGTTCACCGTGTGTCTGGGGCTCATTTACCTATAAAGGTTCAAATTCCATGCATTTAAAAGTTATTTAAAACCGCCGTGAAGTTACTCAGAATTGGTGATGTATGAGTTCGTGACCTCCAACTAAGGGGTATGGCGAAAAGTGGTTAAGAATGAATAGCCAACTTTAAGTTGGTAACATCAAAGATTGAAAGGGACCCCTCATTATGTCGGTTACAGGGGATTTAGATATCAATCAGATTGGTATTTTTATTTGTTTTCCTCAAATATTTTTAAGGTGAAGTATTAAGTTCAAACGGTCACATTTTATATTCATTAAGCCTGAGGTTTTATCGACTTTTGCTTCATTGAATGGAATCTAAATTTTCGTGCCAGCCGTGTCCCACTTCTTCTATAATTTTCCCTGTGATTTTATTCAACTTTAAGGTGTTCGACCGGCCAAGGTCATGCATCGTCATGCTCGAAGCAGGCTTATTGTCATTCCTATGCAGATGACACACATTTTTTTTTTTTTTTTTTTTTACTAATAAAAGTCACTTTTTTAAAAAAAAGGCTGAAGCTTATAACACAAATTAAAGTCTTGATGACCTGAACAGTTAAAGATTAAATTATGAAAAGACGGAATTTCTAGAATTAGGACTTTCCCAATTCCTCGACAGCAAGGTTGCCGCGATTAGAAGTTATCCAATAAGTCAGTGCCTAATATGCCCTTCTACAGGCTGATATCTGCGCAAATTTAGGCGCTATGTTTTCTGTACTTTGTCCTGGAAGTGTCAAGTGAAAAATATCAGCCATTCTGGGGACTTTTAGAAAGCGAATAAATACTGAAGATTTCGTGGCTCAATCAGTTTTTGCTACTGTTTATCAATGCAATAAACACACAGGCTGGGAATAATAGTAACCAAGGTTACTTTGGAATTGAAATGAAAATCTTTTGACAAATCTTAAGCATGGAGAGTTCTAACACTCAGTATTAAATTGCTACCATTATCTCCATGTACTGATTCCAGTTGGGTAATGATCGCGGTGTTTACTTCAAGAAAACCCAAAACTTTCAGTATCATGCTCATACTAGTTGCCCGCCACAGGGCTAGTACACTGTTAACAATGATCTTAAAATAACGACGTTTTTGCTTAACTGTTAGCCGGGACTCAGAACGTGCAAATAACTGTAAAAGGACGCGAAACGTGCAAATGACTGTAAAAACGTGAATTTTAATTGTTCAACGGTGAGTTCCCAGCTGCCAGTCCCAAACCTTTATTTTAATGACCTTTTTTACAGTGTATTAACTTAACATATGGAAAGTGGGGATTAAATGCTGCAGTTTTTTGAAATAGGCCCTGTATTGCGACCTAGAGTATTTTATTGATATGGGAAATATGTCAATGCACTATAGTATCCTCAAAGAACTTCTTATACCATATTTGCCCTTCTAACTAACTTCTTTTAAACCTGTTAAAACCCTACCTACAAACAACAACCAGGAACAACCAAAAGACAACCACAATCTCAATCCGACGGGTGACCGCAAGTGTTCTCAGTGTCCGGCTTCTTATTCTCATGAACGTTTTCGTGAGCTTCCGTCACTTGATGAACAATGAAAACAAAACAAACGAAACCACTCACCTGGTTTTTTAGGCTATTTTCTACTCCTCGTTGTTTATTCTCGACCCTATCATTATGTTTTCAAATAACTGGCTTGAATTTTCGTTGTTTAACTTCTTACTATCAACACATATTATTATTATTTATGAAAAAAAAAAAAAAACTAATGGTGGTTTAAGGGAAATTATCTTTTTGTTATTCAAGAAAGTTGGATTTAAGGGGAATTTTCGTATTCCCTTAACTCTCTCCCTGCGGATGACGAGTGCACTCGACATCCGACAACACGCATAATTTTTTGTCAATTTTGGATTTTTTTTTGGTTAAAACTCAAATTATTTACTTTCGTGAGGCATATTCAAATTCAGCCTAAACGCATTGAAATGATTCCAAACAGCCCTGTCTTTGTTTTTTGGGGTGTTTTTTTAGATGGTTTCCCAATGACCTGCAAAATTGGCAAACTGTCTCAAATGTCGCTGACTTATGTGTTGATAACTTATACACAGTTCCCCAGCACGGAGAGAATTTTAAGGAATCTTTGGTTGCGCTTTATCCTCAAAGGATATGATATTAATTTATGCAAATGATATGGGAAATAACAAAGGATGGAATATTACATTTAGCAAATGATGTGGAATAACAAAGAATCTAATTTAAATAACAAAAAACATCATAAAACTATGAATAATACATCCCCTTATTCCACTCTTAGTATGAATATGATAATGATTATCTATTTGTTTTCAGTGGCGGAAGACCTAGGCTGCATGAAGGATTAATCCAATCAATCAACCACCCCCGCTCTCTCATCGACCCATTTGTTGGAATCGATCCTGATCATAATTGATATTGGCAACCAACGCTTTTGAGACGTTTACCGGGATTAAGCGCGATTAAAAAGATGGGAGTGTTGATAAATGATATTCTTTATACTGTATACGTAAGTTCACATTCCCACATCCACGTACTATTTCGTACACACTACCTCTATGGATATACATACGCACGGGAGTATTACTTGTAAATTGTGTATCTTTTGCAGTGGGGTGACTTTCACCCGCACGAGGTCCTTTATGTGTCTGTTTTTATGTTACAAACACCACTTTGTTGTTTCTTTTAACCATTTTTGCATACGGCTTACGTCGTCTGTGGTTTGCTGACTGTTTGACCCATTTTTGTAAAACATTAACATGACTTTTACCACCCCTGTGAAAGACCTTACAAATACGGTAGAAATCCGGCAATCCCAGCTGCCCCTGTATTCTATACCGTTAAAATACGACGCATCGTGAAAGTAAATTTTACTGTAGTTTAAGAGATTCTTGAGCAATTTTAATGACTTTACACAAAACATGTCAAAACATTCTACTTCTCTTAAATAAACGGCAAATTCATCTTCACGGTTTGCTTTTATTTTAAGGGGGTCATAGGGGGTTGGAGGGGCTAAGAATGACATTTAAAATTTAAAATAAGGAAAAATTAACATTTCCTTTTGCTTTTGTTTTGACACATCGGAGCTTTCCGTTCAAATTTTGGGGTCGAAAATTTCGCCTCGCGACTTGAAATTTCTTGTGTTATTTCTTATGTATTTCATTGTTTCCTCAAGCTGCGATATTTATATTTTTAAGCATTAAAATTGATATCTCAAAAACTAATTTAGCTTTTGACCTCTAATTTTCACAATTATTAATGAAAATTCAAGTGCTTGCTTTGTAATTGATAATTTTAAAATAGCATTTCTAAAATATAATAAAAAATAGAAAACAGTGTTTCTAGACAAAATTGCCGATATCTTATGTAATTTGTCATGCGTTAAAAATGACGAATTAACGACAATTTTGTCATTCATGCTTTGTCATGCAGTTTTAAAGGGAAATTTTTGTAAAACATGAACAATATGTGATGATAAAAATGATTTTTTTTTAAACGCTTCATAACGGTTAATTGAATATTATGATAACATTTTAGCTTCATTTCTTGCTGATAAACAGACACCTTCTGGACATATTAATCTTTTCAGTGCAACAATTAAGAAAAAAAGAAACCCTTATAGTTTCAATTGGCCATCAACTCCAACGGCTTTGGAACGAGAAATATTTGCTTTATGACATATTAAATGTTTATAATTTTCTGTTGCGGTTTCGTGGTTAAATGTTAAATGAATAGTGACCTAAACATTTAGGATTTTTGGTGGCCACTACCTCTGTAGTAACATTGCTGTGAGGGAATAAACGCGTAATCAGTAACCTTAACCCCTAACGGGATAAAAAAAACCTAGCAGTGGAATTGACACCATCTTCAACGGTTTTGGAATGAGGATATATTCCTTTATGGCTTATTATATGTTTATAATTAATTTTCTGCTGAGGTTCTTGATCTCGTGATTTCATGTTAAATCAATGGCGACGTCAAAATTTAGGATTTCTTGGCGGCCACCGCCTGTGTGGTAACATTGCTTCGAGGAATTTCGTTCTCATAACTGTTTGAGGGCGCACACGGTCTCAAAACACGATGTGTGTGTTTGTGTGTTTATGGCATGTATTGTGCGATTGATGAGATTTTGACCACCACCCCGGCCACCACCTATGCCCCTGGAGCATAAATTGTGACAGAGCAGAGCTATTCATTATATTGGGTGCTGATCACAATAACAGTATCGATTTATTTCGTAAAAGTTATCAAGGATTAGAAACAAAAGCTGGCACACCAAACTTCGCTGGTCTTGTGGTTAGGTAGCTGCATGATTTATACAGTGGTTTGGGCTTCAACTAAAATCTCACTCCTGCTTCTTTTTAAAATATATAAAATGTTCATTATTTTCATTATTTTCAGGTTAAATGGTATTAAAATTCTAAGTCCAAAAATATTGAAAAACCAATAGCTGCCGTTTAAGGTTAGTGAGGCAGACCTGCTCCTGGAGCATGGTTGGTGGTCAAAACTACCGCGCGCGTATTGTGCACAATGAATACAAGAAAGAAAGTTTTTCAACGCAAACTGGGTTTTCAAATATTGCAAATTTTGGAAATATGTTTGTCGATTCAATTAAGTATTTTTGATAACCTAGTTATTGGTTTTTTTAAATCCCAATTATCGAATTTGATTACCAGGTTTTTCGATTTATTCGGCAAAATAGGCTTAACGACATTTGAAGTTGAAAAACTTGGTTCAGATTGGCGTTTTCGCCGAAAAACCTGGTGTTATATTGGTCAAAAATATGCAGTTACATCGTGATATATTGTGGGGGCGAGTTGGAAGCGGTCCGAGTTGCTTATTCAGTTTACCAATGCGGCTCGGGTCGATTGCCGGTCGAGCAGTGTCTTATGTGAATTTGGTCACAGATAATATTTGATTGGTGGCCGATCCATACCCAGCCTCGCAGGTTTTCTTTCTCCGACCATCTTCGGTTCCTTTTGCATCTAAAATCTAACTTCTCTTATCTAACCCTTCTTCCGCATCAACTTTCCCAGCTGTCTGGAGGCGTCCCTTGAATTCTAATGCTATATACCCTATCAATAAGTAGCCATGCTGTTGTGGCAAGAAGCCCATTACACGACTACAAAATCCCACCTGTAGTGGATTCCCGAGATTCTCATGTCGTACAGGTTCTATATACCTGTACTCTTGGTATTTTCACCGTAGTTAAGTTAGATTTTAGTTATTGTCACCAAGTGTGACGTCTATTGCATAGGGTCATAGCAATATTAAGTTCGCCCCTGGCCAATGCCGAATTTATAAAAACTAGCGGGGAGCCCGTGGCTGCGCGCGTGCCCCGCTAGCTGAGTATATCCGTTAGATGAGTATACTGAATGTTTTCAGAAATTGAGGTACTGTATTCAACCTCCAAATGACCCCTTCGAAAACGTGACCCGACAAAACCGTAGCCGAACTCTATACCACCATACCAAACTCATATCCATAGGTGAAAAAACGTTCGAAGTTACCCAAAAATGGATGACCTTTGACCCAAAAATACCCCTCGAAAACGTGACCATAAAGTGGTATGGCTAACCCCAACCAAAACTCAAATATCATACGCAAAGCACTGCCAATATACCCAATAACGACCCTGGAGACATGACCCCAAAATGACCCCTCGCAAACGTGACCCAAAAACTTCGTACGGGGAAGCTCTACCACCATAGCCAAACTCATATCCATACGGTGAAAGCCGGCCATGTTCGCCCATATAGACCCCGGATGACTCTTTGACCCCAAACTGACTCCTCGAAAACGTGCCACCAAACTCGTACGTCGGAGCTCTATACCACCATACCAAAATTCACATCCATACGTCAAAGCAAGCACGGACGGCCAAGTTACCCGAAACGACCCCTGGATGACCTTTGACCCCAAAATGATCCCTCGAAAACGTGACCAAAAAAGGGTACGGCGACCACTCTACAACCATACAACACTAACATCCATCGTGGAAAGCACCATGACCTCTACACATGGATGAGTCGGCGGGGATGCGGGCCGGCCGCCACAGTTGAAGGCGTCGCGAGTGTCTCAACAGTAAGTTGCTGTTTGACCTATACAATATGGCGTAAAAAAAACAGCATACATGCAGCGGGTGCACCATATTTCAACAAGATGTTCCTTATTTGCAAGGTGGTAGGCATTGTTTCCCGCCACTGTATAGGTAAAAAACAACTTACTGTTGTGACAATCGGGGACCAGCCCCGCTTCTATCAATTGTGTGATGAGTTCAGTGGAAAGCACGGCCAAGTTACCCATAACGACCTTGGATGACATTGACTTCCCCAAAAATGACCCCTCGAAAACGTGTCCACAAAACTCGTAGGCGAGTCTACCACCATACCAAAACCTCATCCACGGGAAAGCCACGGCCCAAGTTACCAATAACGACCACCTGGAGAGACCTTTGACCCCCCAACATTGACCTCCGAACGTGACCACAAACCTCGTATGTTCGGAGCATACCACCATACCAAAATTCATATCCGATGTTAAAGACGGCCGAAACGCATAGCCGGAAACAAACAAACTAACAAACAACCCACAAAGTTATTTTTTAGTTAAGATAGCAGCAGATTAAATCCAAAGGTGGGTCTGGACCCAGCACGATCATGGTGATTTTTATATGAAAGAAATTCTCTCCCTCCCATGGAAGAATATCACCGAAAATTAGAGTTTTAAATCGGGACAACCCTTTTCGGACAGTTAGAAGAACAAAAGGTTGTACTATTTGAAATAGGACAGGGTGTGTTAATCATAACATCAAAAGGAAACATTTCTCGGCCTTGTAATTACTGGTACTAATTCGAAAAATACGCTCATTCTTATTCTGATACAAAATCTGGGGGAACGAGTTGTCGATGGGGTCACCAAACCTTAAGCGATGTATATTACTGTAGACATGAGATTACGATTGCGGAACTCAAAGGTCCGGCCAACAACGTGAAGATATTAACCCAGGGAGCTAACAGATGGTATGAGTCTCGTAGGCGTTCAAATGTCAGAATACCTTTCAAACACAAATAAAATGAAGCCTGTGCAACAAGTGATTAAATTTTAACAATATAACAATATTAATGATATTGTAACTGGGTTTAAATTTGGTATGTCCAAACAACAATTTGACATAAATCAAAAATTAACACAATACACAACATATTTTTAAAGATTTTATATTAGTTGTAACAAGATGTCCATCTCTCCACAAGAAAGGTTGCAGGTCAAACGAGGGATATGTCTCACAGCGAAGACTCATAAAAAATGACAGCATGCAGTAACCGGCTTATTCTAAATCCTTTAGGTATATTCCATATGTGAATCTTCTCAGTGCTGAAGATAACTTTTGTCCAGAAGTCAAAATGACAGCATGCCAAAGTCACGCTTATAAATCCTCAGGTAATAATTCCATTGGAACTCTCAGTGCTGAAGATAACTTTTGTCCAGCAGTTAAAGGAACGCCAGGTCACATTAGTCCCGCGACGACAATCATTAATCATTTCCACAGTTAATCAGTCCAAGATAATCACAACGATTTATATCTGTCCACAATTTGGAATCTATTGTGCTTCCCAGCACTTTCGGGCTTCAAAGACGACAGTAGAATATGACGCACTGCTCCCATGGAATTGCAAACTTATAAAAATCATGGCCAACTGTGTGTGGAGCTCAACATCTACATTATCTAGATAAAACTGCTATAACCATACTGTATAAGCTGATGATTGCAACATGTGGCGCGCGATACTTAACTTTCAATCTCAAATTATATTGACTTCAAAAAGTTCCCAGTCTAAAAAATCAGCTATAACCTACAGAATCATGATAAACGACTTGGCCAGCTGACCAGTGAAATTCCACAGAAAATGAAGTCATCTGAATCCAACACTTTCCAAATAAACTTGTGGGGGAAAAAAGGGGAATTGCCTGATCTTACCCATGTTTTTGATCTCAAAAACATACAAAAGTTGCTTGAGTTTTATAAGTTTAACTCTTGGGTAAATCCCCACTTCCCTTATGGGGCAATCTAAACAGTGCACGTAGCAAAAAACCAAAAAACTAGGGGCTATTCACCTTCTCTCTTTATGTAAAACAAGTACTTTTCCATGAGAAATATGTCTAATAATCATAATTTGAGGAAAAATAATATTTTTAAAAAGGTTTTTAATCAAGAAAGAAAAATGGAGGACTAGAGAAACAAGTACATTTGTAAACACATCTCAAGTACCAAAAGTTTTGAGTGATTAAATATGACTGACAGACGAAAGGGACCCCTAAACGTGATTCTTAAGTGCAGTCAAATTGGGCATCTTATAATGATTTGCAGGTCGGGCCCAAGACAAAGTTTGTTACAGGGGTCAAATTTTAATTTGATCAATCATGTTGAAAAGTATACCATATCATTTGTCTAACCACAAGGATTCAGTACAAGGTATAGTTTGTTACTATCATAACAACGTAAGTTTTAAGAGTTATATGCGCTTTAACAGCAAAAAAATCATTTAAAAAGGGTCAATCGTTGTACAGGGTCAAATTTAAAGTGTCCGATTTAGATAAAAAAAATTGGTGGCAAATTATTGATGGTGTTCATAGGATTAAATAGAGGAAATAGTTTGACTGTCCTAAAAAGGCTAGTCCGATTGTAGGGGGCACACGAAGGTCAACGGGCCACTTGCCATTCAATGGGCGTGACCTTGTTTACCCCTACTTTGGAAGCAAAGCATTTGAGCCCATCAAAATATTCAATTATTTTGATCCTATGAGATCCACCAATAATTGCACATTTTTATCCAACTCGGTAAGCGAAACTTAAAAATTTGACCCCCTTGTACCAACACTGAAATTGACCTTTTCTGATGTTTGAGTTTTTTAGCCGACTAAAACTCTGGAAACTTTACGTTGAGGATATTGACAAACTATACCTTTCCTGATCTTATGGTTGGACAAATGACATGGTATACTTTAAACATGATTTGAATCAATTTAAAAATTTGACCCTGTATACAAAACTTTGGTTGGCCCCCTGCTCCTTAAGGCCCCATTGCTGCACTCTTAAGGAAGATGTTTTCAGAGGTTCCTGGTCAGTTTTCTACATTAATTTAGCATCACAACCATTTGTACTTGAGATTGTGTTACACATTGTGCGAGTTCATGGGCTATTAGGGGGTACTGATCAGTTGACTCTTCCACGCAAACATTATAGTAGATTGCAAATTAGGTGGCTGTGAAGTCAGGAATTCAAAGGAAACTGTTTGTTGCCGTTATCTCTTAATTGTTGTTCAAACATATATAACTAGATACATATTTGAGAAGGAAATACCGGAATCCAAATATGATAAATTTGTTCCCCAAAATCGTTATTTTTGAGTGGAAAATATCATAAAAAATGGAGATTTGCACTCATTTTGTGTTCCCTATAAAAAATATAGAAATGTTTAAAAAGTGCCACTTTTTCGTATTTGTATTACAGAGTACATAGTTTTCTTCGGGTCGTTATTCCCCCTTTTCAAATTCTGCATTATTTATCAAAAATTAGTGCCCAAAAAAAAAGCCAAAAACCGAGAAATTCAAAATTTAGAAAAACGGGTTTTAAAAATTTAAAAAAAAAAAAAAAAAAAAAAAAAAAAAAAAAACAAAAACTTAATAAATACCGACCTAGATTTTCGATATTGATTATACGATGCATTTTCATTTCTTAACCTGTGATGCTATGGATTTACGAGTAACTGGGAACCGAAAACAAGAATGATCGCCCGAAAGTGAACACAGAGGAAAATCGCCCATTTTTGTACAAAATATTGTCACATTGTCGCACAAAATAAGCCTTACTCCACAACCGCAGCGTGCGTTTCATCTCTTAGTCTTCACACTTGCTTCTGCAACCAGTCAAATGCTTCATCTGGGATACTGATGATTCAAAATTCACAATTTATGAGGCTCAAATCGTGATGAAATTTAAATCCCATTTCTGTTGCAAAAGAAACCACGTGGGCAAACCAGTACAATGCATTAAAAGTTTACCAGGGTGGCGTCATATCGAATCGATGCATCAGGGCGTTTCTGATGCGCTCGTTACATCGCGCGCGCCGAAATAGCACAGGCGAGTATTGCGTAATAGCGAAATTACCCGCCTTTGCATTTCAGGCAATGTGATTGTTCTTGGTCAAAAAAAATGCGGAAAAATTAGTTAAAGTAAAATGAACATAATCTGAGGAGGAAAAAATAAAATAATATAGATTCTGTTAAAATTACGGGAAAGAAAAAACATGGTAATGCGTTAACATGGAAAAAAACCTCCTAAAACTGGGCCATTTGGGACTAAGTTTCCTGACTTCACAAGCCAACTTCAGTAAAACTCCATGCATATTTCGATAGGGGGATATTGATTGAGTTCATCCCCGGCGATGCGAAGACTAGGCCTTTGTGTCATTACCAAAAATATCTTGTGTCCATGGTACAAAGTTATGTACAGAATCGGTTACTGAAAATGATTGCCTTCCCCCCCCAAAGTTATTAATGGTTGTAAAGGGGGATGGCCCCGATTTAAGGATATGATAGTTTTCATCTTGATAGATTGGCCTTCAACCCACAAAAAACCCCACTGTAAAAGTTTCGCGCCCGATATTCAGGCAGTTTGATGTGAGATCTGAAAACGTGATTTCGTAAACCCAAAGTACTTGTGTAAAAATTTAAATATTGGTGCCCAAAATTGGGTACGGGATTTTCGGATCATTACTGCCACATCCCAAAAATCTTGGTCCGAAGATTTCACAGCGGTAAATGAGAAATCATAGTAGCTTTCTCTGTAACAAAATGTGACCAACTGCCGGTAAAATCTGGTTTCTGGGGACGAGGCCATATAGCGAAATTCCGGGCCATGGACCTTTAATGATTAGAAGGAATTATGGCCATGTGTTGGCCGGCGGAAATGTTTTCAAATCCATTTTGCGAGAATCTTTTTAATTACAAGGGGTGGCCCTATTTGATGGCAAATAAAAAACTTAAGTTGTGTTATGTGTGCATTGATTATACTAATGCATATTTCTACAATGCGATAAGGAATGATATGTTGCAGTGTCAAAGTAAAGTTATGTTCCAGTAAACCAAGTTTATTATGAACTAATTGGCTGGTGTTTTTAATTCTGGCTATTCACAGGAAAATCCAAGCTATCTTAGATGTGAAATTAATGTATTTTGTATGTCAACAGAGTTACTAAGGCTTACATCATACACATTGTATGAGTACAATACGATTTTTTACCGTGGCCAATTAAAAAAAAAAAATCATTCTTACATCTCACTGTGAATGCAAAACCCTCTAAAAAAACTTTTAATGATGGGTCTCAAATTATTTTGAAATCATTATAGTTTTACGCTTATTGGCTTGCCGTTATTGAGCCCGGGTATGGTGTCCTGCCGCACCATATCTCCTTTTACACCTGGCCGCTAAACGAAATTGGAGAGGGAGAGCCAAGGAGAGAGCTGGACATAGCTACATGAAAACTTGTACGATAAACGGTAACCTTGTAGACGAGGTTTTATAGGTGTATGCGCTAGGAGATTAAAATTAGGCCTGCGGTATGTCAGTGAAGAAAACAGTAGACAGGACCTTACTTCACTAGGGACGCTTCTGTGAGTCTGACACTGGGACCTCTCCAGTTTAGTTCTCCACTTCCACGCTTAAATTCATGGACAACGGGGATAGAACCTGGGACCTCATGTTTTGCTGGTGGCAGGGATTCCACCACTTTGGAGACACCTATCTACAATGTCTACTTTCCAGCCTCTGTGGTTAATTGGACTGGGCAAACGAACCATGGACATATCCCGTCATTCGGAAGGGCAGTTAAGCCGTCGGTCCCGGGTACCTGGAGAATCATGCTGTAATGTCATCGCAGCCAGTTTCGATAAAGAGTAGGGTGGTAACCCCTGGCTGTCCCAAATCGTTCCCTGGATCCCTGGGCATCGTGGGAAAGCGTGTTGAAACATGCCTGATCTACCCAGGCTAAATTAGACAAAAAAACCCTTCCAAATATCGACACGCTATCGAGTAAGTAAGGGGATCGAATTCTCACCCCTGTCAATCTCGGTTTCTTTCATTTATATGTCCCGTTTCTGAAACATTATAAAAGGAGGACATGGCACGCAGGAAGCATGGTCCGCGCTCCATAGACAAAAACGAAATAAGCGTGGAAATGGATGAAACTGTTTATTTATCGTGTTCGCCAATTTTGATCCTGCCAGCTTTGCTTCAATGAATTCCGCCAGTGCTTCAGCTGAGTCCCTTGTCTGTGCATGTGTAAGGTATTTTTCGGATTCCCCCCGCCTATTGTTATTTCAGGCGGCACCATGCTCAGCAGTGTAATTACAAACTTAATATTCACCAAATTCACAATTTCACAACATTATTATTATCACAACTAATCTACTACCATTTACTGTACGCACATTCGATCCTACTACTGCCCTGGACCCTTGGGTGAGTTGAGAGGAACAGGGACCTGGGAATGATCCCCTACCCTGTTTCGGACCAGGTCTTGCAATTTTTAAGTGCTCGTGGATGACTCGTCTGAAAACCCGCGGAACACACCACAGTTACATTGACTCTTAAGAACATGGGCGCGCCGGGCACCATTGCATATACCTGCAATTCTAAGCAATGGGTGGGAGCGAGGAGAAGAAAAGAAAGAAATTCCATACTCACACTTATGCAACTATGTAGTTTCCGACCTTATAGGAATATTTGAGTATGACCAAGCAGCGCGACTCTGCAGGAGCTCGAACCTGTGCCTCTCGATCGATCATATACCCTGCCGACGGTCAAGCGCCTAGACCGCTCGGCCACCCCCCTTGTGGCTCCAACAGTGGGCAGCCCAAGAGATATTTCCATATTCTGTATGTGATGTTTCCACAACCCACAGGTAGTGTCCTGATCTCTTCCAGGGTCGCACCACTTGCAAAGAAAACGCTTAGATCGGTCGGATTCTGGTTCCAATCTGTGAGAAACTTCGCCATAGCCAATGAGGAGTTCAAGGAGGCTCTACGGTGGACGGCTGCTCACTGTGACTGGGTTCAATACCAATGAGATGTGACTGGTTGATAGCAAGTCTTCTTTCCACAATGCGAATTCTTAAGATCCTTAGAGGACTGATTCACGCGTTGAAACCTAATGCTTCGTGAACGAGTCAACTGAATCGGACTCGCTTCAGGGCACTGCGTGCCCATAATTCTTCCCGTTGTAGTGGACTATGAGTCAGGGGACTATAATCCTGCCACACGGTCATCTCGCTATCTGTCTGTATTTTGGCCATGTTTTGTCTTCTAGAACTCATGCATACAGGCCTAATCCCTTCTTCCAAAACTTTGACTATTAACGGACGGCGCCCGCTTGAAAACTATACTAAAATAAACACGGAAAAATACATAGCGCTCGTTCACTGATGATCCAGTAAACACAGTCCTGCGTCCCTGTGGTCCCGAGTGGTATTTTCATTGGCTAGATAGGCGAGAGTACCGAATTCGAGGACCGTGTATCGGTCTTTATTTTTAAAAAAGATAACGGGGGACATTTTTTAATGAGTCGCATTTTCAAAATATTTTTAAAATGTGCACCGTTGCATTGGGTAATTGTGTTAGTAAAACTATCACATGTGACTGGTAGAGTTCAAAAATCCTGTAGTGTCGCAAAAGGAAGATTTTGTAATTAGAATACTTAATATCGGAGATCTCCGATAATTAAAATTAACGGCTGCGGAACGAAAAACCCCCTTCCATAAATTGCGCCATTGTACGTTGTTACTCTCTTCATTAGTGGTTCGTCGGTTTCCAGAAGTGAGGTAGAGGTTCATTTTGTGCACGGTTGCCCCTATTTCATTAGAATGGACATAAATTTGGCGTTTCTGCTCCGCCCGTAAATTACACCGGGATTCCCGATTCCACATTACACAATCGTTTAGACAAAATGTGATTTTTGAGCATGTCGTTCGCAGGTATAGTTTATAGACAATTACCAACACAAATGTGCAAAAATCTCCAATTTTGAAAATGGGGCGTTCTTCAAAAATTGCCATTAATGCTTGAATTCGTTGCTCGTCAGTTTCTCCGAGTCTGTATAACAGTTATTAAATCATTCTCTCGGGTTGCATCAAGTTTGATCCTCGCATCCACTGATTGAGTTTTGCTTCGTCACAGGTTCTGCTAGAATCATGCATAGAGCCCACCCCTTCTTCCAAAAAATGTAACTAATTCAACACAACACGCTATAGATAATTATGAAGCGCGATCAACACCGAATCACAAACAAAAGGAACCATTTTGCCAGCTTTTGCCACAAACACAAACACAAAGAGTAAACAATCACATTATGTGTATTCATACCACTTACAAACTAATTTTGTTCTTTTTTGTTGATATTATAATGCCATAATGGTAATATGTTCCTTGTTCATATTCATTCACCTTAATACTTTAGCTGTTAATTAACTACGTAAGTAAATTTTATACATGTATGCCTAGCTGGGAATCGAACATGGGACCGTCTACTTAGGAAACCAAATACTTAGCCACAATACTACGCTACCTTATGCGAACATTTAATTTATATACATTATTTTTCTTTCAAATTAAAATGGGAATAAAAACGAATAAATATACAAAAACATGAAAGGACGCCTACAAGAGGTGTTTGAACTACCTATCAAAAATTCGAAGTGAAATAAGATACTAAATTACTGTTGGTGTCCTTTTGGGTTTTATAAATTGTCTTGTTGTTATAACTTTGAATTATTAACTTATTTAAGTCTGGTTTACTTGAACGTATAAAGAATCACAACTTCATCAATCAATTAAGTTACAGCAACAAGTATGAAATGAGCAATTGTTACTATTTTTTTCGCACAAATTTCCGTAACTTAATATAAGTTTGTGTTGTTAGCATTTCTCAAATGAAATAAATTGAGGTATTTGTGACAATTTTAAGCCTTTATTATTTATATACATATTTTGAGTACTATAAAAATCGTTGAATTGAGTATTTACGAGTAATCATTTTGAGTCACAATTACTGAGTACACTGATCATTTTTTTTGAGTGAACAAGAGCCCAGATCAGACAGTAGAGGATCATCAGAAGTACTGTCTAATCGTCTGATAGAGAACTTTATTTGTAGTTTTATTCAACAAGTCACTTACTTTGGCGTTACAAAGTTTGTTTTTCTCTCAAAGGCAAGCTAGACATGGTTAATCACTTCTTATTATTTTTTTGTAGATGAAGAGTGGGCAATTTTATATGGCATAGGTTTCTTTTTTGATTGTGGGTTTTCCATAGTTACCCACGATTTTTTTCGCTGAAAATCTAATCAGAGTAATCGATCAAAAAGGGTTTTATGGGCCTGTTTTGCTAGTTCGATTGTAAGTGTGAATTTTTGATTAATGACGTGTCACACCCTCGATACGGTTATTAAACACTGGATTTTTAAGCACTTTTGTCTTTTTGTGCCATCTTTTTTTCTAATTGAATTGTTGGTTAAGTTTGATTCTTCGGTCTAAAATATAAATAATGACGTCAGTGTCAGTTTTATTTATTCCCCATAAAATCTTTTGAAAGCAAAATTTAAGTTCAAACGGTCACTTTTCTATTCATTAATTGTGAGGTTTAGCTTATTAAAATCTGCCGGCGATGTGAAATCCATATCATCCCGAATTGTCTTCCGTTGCCCTAAAATAACCTTTGATTGGGGTAT